>PVJD01003436.1:73966-163663 GCA_004026545.1 Mormoops blainvillei | reverse complement strand
CAGAGAGTCTTTCCATTTTGCCATGCTGCCTTAACCTAGCTCACTCAGCAGTATGGTCCAGGTTCCACCTCCTTGCAAATTAAAATTCTAAAAGAACTGGATAAATGATTCTGTGTTCAATGATTTACAACGCTTAGGAGTTCATAATGCAAAATAAAGAAACTAAAGAGAACAACCTTTCTCACAGTTAGATCCATGAACCTGTTAGAAATAGGCCATATTCCCAACGGTCAACAAGTTCCTTATACAAATGCACTTATTTACATTTTCATTCCATTTTATATCTAAATTTAATATTCTAAATCACCCTGATGACTCCTAGTACAATATAAGTTCTGTGAGGGCAGAGCTTTTTTCTTCTTTGTTCACTGCTATACTCCCACTGCCTAGAACAGGGCACAGAGTATCTGGTACCTGAATTGTTAATGAACAAATAAGTAAGTAATTTATGCAACATTACTTGAATGCCCATGTTTGTCTTACATTCACACGGGCACTAAGTTTTACCAATTTAATTGTTAAAAGCTAAGGAGAAAAAGGAAAGGTAGATTAAGTAAATTATATACTTGTACTTAGTTGAGGCCAAATATATACTTGTACTTAGTTGAGGCCAAATAACATTCCAGTTTGCTGTACAAATGAATAATGGAAATCAGTGCCATGACATGGCACTATAACTAGGTACGCCAAATTCAAAGAAACCCACCCCATAACAGACAGGATCAAATGAGACTTTCAATAGATTATTTGGTTTCAGAAAAATAACATTATCCAGCTTATTAAATTAAATTAAATTTTTTGTTTTGTTTACATTTAATTTATTGATTTCCTTTAATTTTGTAGAAGTTGCAAGCATTAGAAATGTATGCTTAATTTTATGTTCTGAAATATTTATATAACTTATAATAAATAATTTAAATCAACATCAGGAGTCCAAAATATTTTTTCCTCTAAAATTGTCTTTATATTATTGAAGTTTTAAAACCAATAAAGTAATGTAAGTGTAGTTTAAAAATTAGGAATTCAAACCAGTCTGATAAAAGATTTACTGTATAATCCTGAGTTTAATGGAAACATTGTGATTCCATTTTCATTTATAAAAGTGGAATTAACTTTAAAACTATTCAGCAAAATAATTTTATTAATCATACATTTAAGAGTATGAAAAAACCTGAAAAGCACCCAGTCCAATTCCTCATTTCATAAATGAGGGAATGCTCAGAGGCATTAGGGTGACTTGCCCAAGGTCACCTAATAAGTCATGGTAGGAGTAGGCTGAGAATCTAGATCTAATTATTGCACCCACTGAAAAATGCCAACCATTGTAAAAATACCTCTTAATGATAATGATCCTTTAACTCAACAGCCTATTGTTCTTAAACTGATTCTTGGACACTGTTCTTGTTATGTTCTTTAAGTACAAAGGAAAGCAGTACACTATTCTGGATTTATACAATCAGATCTGAGGGCCGACATTATTGTAATTACTTGGTCCTTGAGTTAATTGGCAGTGCATCAACCATTAAAATCAGACTCATTTAAGGAAACAGGAAGATCTTGGCAGTGCATAAATGCACTTAGGAAGAAAAGTCAAATTTGAACCTATCAACCTTGGCAGTTTTCCTTTAAGAGAGCACAGAAAAGCCATCATGGTCTTGGAAATTAAAACTGTGTCCTAAATGAATGAGAGATGCTGCAAATATGAGGAGCTGAGGAAAAAATAATGAGCAGTTGAAGCCTCTGTACACCAATCAGGGTTTTTAAGATACATTTGGTATTCTGTGTAATAGACGAAGCATTGGAATGAATAATAAGACCAAACTATAAGAAAAATTCTCATCTCCTTATCCTAGACTCAGGCCAATCAGTGTGATAGTGCACAATTTATTTAAATGTAAATTTCAAAACTAATTATGATTTCCAAATAGCAGATGGTAATTTGGTTAGAAACACAATCAAAAGAAGATTCATTTAGGTTGTTTAAAAGGTTTTAGCAAACAGAGTGAAAACAAAGTTTATACTGGTCATGAGTTTCAAAAAGTACACTGGGAGCTGTGGACTTCCTGTGGACATTCTAATCCATTCAATTCAATCAAGGTCCTAGCTGAACCAGAATCCTCTGGTTTCTTGCTGAAATTGTTCTGAAGACTTGCAGAATGCCCAATATCAATCCTATCCAATAGGGTTTCCTCTCCAGGAGCAGTTCAGCCAGTAGACGATACATTATACCCTGGCTTCCTTTGCCAGAAATCTTACACTTATTGTTATAGCTACCATACACTGTATCATATACTCTAGATTTGCTGGAATAGTTTTGATTTCAGTTTTTTATCCCATTATCAGAATCATGAGTCCCAATGTTTTAGATAAGGAAATATTATCTCCATTACTTGGCACAAAAGTGAGCCAACAAGACCCCCTTGGAGGGTTCACAAATCTTTGAAGCAGGACTAGAATTTGGCATTTAAGATGAGTTCCTGGTTAGCATCATGTGGAAGCCAGTTTCTTAGAAAGGGGACCAATGGACAGTGAGGTAGGATGTTGCTATGAATTTAGTGACCGTGGAGTCAAGAGTACATTCCCATTTCTGAAGACATTACACTTAACTAGCTTTACCATATCTACACACAACTACAGAATGACAATCCTTAGACCACTATCTGAAATACTTGTGTTCAAAGAACATTCTCTGACCGATGTACTATGTGCACCCACAAACACCACCTAAAACTATGATATTTATACAACAATTTAATTTCTCTCTACAGAATAACTCTTAAGCATTCTGGACTCTTCATTGCTAGCAGCACCTATATTTGTTCTACTTAGGGAGAGAGGGAAAAATCTGCCAACTTGAATTTTTGTTATCGCTCTTGCTTAAAAGCTTCTAGTAATTGGTTGCAAATACCCAGCTGATACCTTTCAAATGACAAGCTTTTTCTTTTCATTACCAGGAAAGCAAATCCAAGGAGAACTCTGATTTATAATTGTCACTCAGATAGCCAGGAGTGGCCAGTGACACTCACAATTCAGGTATTTTCTTCAGGAAACTGATTTTGAATTTTTCTTTTATTTTTATTTTAAATTTCACATGCCTAAAGGGAACAAGTACAGCCCTCCTTGACCTCAGTTATGTCATGAGACCAAGAATACACTCTTTTGTACTGAATTGTGCCCAAATTATTGACTTTTGGTGTGAGGGTTATGTGACATATTGTCTTACTTGCCTAAAACTCCCCATCCCCACACCCAGCTCAGGTGTCAACCATAAAGACAGGGGCCCAGATTTCTGGTGCAGGTCGCTAGTGCCAGAGAGAGGAGCAACATGGACCTTGCTCTCAAAGAACTGTGGTTGCGTAATTTGACCTACCTGATGCCTCCCTGAGGGAGCAGCTTAGGGTCTTGTCAACTCCCTCCCTGACACCATGCATTTTGGAGCTTTCTCAGGGCTTAAGAGTGTTAGAAATACAAAATCATGCAGCTCCTTTAGAAAACATTTGAATTTCCTCAAATATTTAAACACAGAATTAACATATAAACCAACGATAACACTCCTAAGTGTACAGGGTCCAGCAGAGGTAACTTGAGTGTGGGCGGTAGGATAATAATATGGTTGTAATAATTTATAGTTTTAATTTGAACATTTCACCTAAAATATCATATTGTATGCTTGAGTGTGACATTGTTATGTTACAGAATTACATGCTTATGATTTTGTAATAAAAAAAGGGGCATTATTTGTGATGGACTCTCTCTATTTGTATACATTTTAAAAAAAGAAAAGAAAGACAATAGTTGTTCAAATAAAACCTGTACATGAATGTTTCTACCAGCACTATTCACAACAGAAGAAAGTAGAAACAACCCAAATGCCCATCAACTGATAAATGGATAAATAAAATGTGGCATGTCCATATGATGGAATATTATTCAACCATAAAAAGAATGAAGTACTCATGCATGTTACAATATAAATGAACCTTAAAAACATAATGCTAAGTGAAAGAAACTAGACACAAAAGGCCATGTATTATTTTATTTACATGAAATATACAGAGTAGGCAAGTCCATGGAAAAAGAATGCAGATTTATGGTTTCCAGGGGATGGCGGAAGGGGAGGCTGAGAAGTGAGTGAACAACTGGCACCAGTTTATGGTGAAGAAAATGTTCTGGAAATAGATATTTACCTAATATTGAAAATGTACTAAATGCCATAAATTATACACTTTAAAAGAGTTAAAATGGTGAATTTTATGTTTTATAAATTTTATAATTGCTTATTAGCTATAAACTAATAAATTCAGTAATGTTGCAAAGTACAAAATCAGTATACAGAAAAATCTCATCTTTCTATACACTAACAACAAACTATAAGAAAGAAATTTCAAAAAACAATCTCATTTAAATTACATCAAAAAGAACAAAATACTTAGGAATAAATTTAACCAAGGAGGTGAGGAAAGACCTGTATGCTGAAAATTATATGATATTAAGGAAAGAAATCAAAGAAGACAGAAATAAATACAAAGATACTATATGCTCATAAATTAGAAAAATTAATATTGTTGAAATGTTCATATTACCCAAAACAATCTACAGATTTAATGAAATCCTTATCAAAATTCCAATGGAATTTCTCATAAAATTTGTATGGAACCACAAAAGACCCTGAATAACCAAAGTAATCTTGAGAAAAAAGAATGAAGCTGGAACAAAATCATGATCCCTGGTTTCCAACTCTATTACAAAGCTATAATAATTAAAACAGTATGGTATTTGGCATGAAAACAGACACATAAATCAATAGAACTGAATAGAGAGTCCAGAAATAAACTGTGCATATATGGTCAATTAATTTATGACAAAGGATCCAAGAATATACAATGGGGAAAGAAGAACCTCCTCACTAAATGGTGCTGGGAAAACTAGATAGCCTCATGCAAAAGAACAAAATTGGACCACTATCTTACACCGACACAAAAATCAACTCAAAAAGAATTAAAGACTTGAACATAATACATGAAACCATAAAACTCCAAGAAAGATAGTACCTTGACATAGGTGGTGATTACTTTTTTAATCTGACACCAAATGTAAAAGCAACAAAAGCAAAAATAAACAAGTGGGACTACATCAAACCAAGAAACTTCCATACAGCATAGGAAACCATCAACAAAATATAAAGGCAACCTACTGAGTGAGAAAAAATGTTTGTAAATCACATGTTTCATAAGGGGTTAATATCCAAAATATATTTTTAAAACTCATACAACTCAGTAAAAATAATAATAATAATTTGATTTTTTAAAATGGGCATAAGTCTGAATAGACATTTTTCCAAAGACATACAGATGACCAACAGACACATGAAAAGATGCTCAATATCACTAATCATAAGAGAAATGCAAATCAAACCACAATAAGATATCACCTGACACTTGTTAGAATGGCTATTATCAAAAAGACAAATAAGAAGTGTTGGTGAGGATGTAGAGAAAAGAGAACCCTCATGTACTATTGGTAGGAATGCAAATTGGTGCAGCCACTATGAAAAATATTATGGGTGTTCCTTAAAAATTAAAAATATAATAATCATATGATCCAGCAATTTCACTTCTGGGTATTTATCTAAAGGAAAACAAATAATAACTCAAAAAGATACATACACCACTATGCTCACTGCAGCACTATTTACAATAAACAAGATGTGGTAACAACCCAAGTGTCCAACAATTAGTGAAGGATGAAGAATTTGTGGCATAAATACAATGGAATATTACTAAGCCATAAAAAAAGAATAAAATCCTGCCATTTGTGACAACATGGTTGGACCTCACAGGCATTATGCTAAGTAAAATAAGTCATACAGAGAAAGACAAATACCATATATTTTCTTTTATATGGAGAATGAAAAAAAAAAACTCATAGATTCAGAAAGCAGATTATTGGTCACCAGAGGTAAAAGGTGGGAGAAATGGTTCAAGGGAGTCAAAAGGTAAAATTTTTTAAAATTTGTAAAATAAAAAACTAAATCCAGAGTCTCAACAATGTATTTTTCACAACATCCATGATATAATCCAAAATTATTTAATATATAAAGAGAGGAAAAAATGACTTACTTATACTCAAGGGAAAAGACAGTAAATGGTGAACTCAGGATGATCCAGATGTTATAATTGATGATGATTTTAAAGCAGCTATCTTAAGGCTATATAGGAAAACATGTTTATAATTGATGGAAATATGATAAATCACAGTAAAAAAAACTATACAAAAGAAACAAATGGAAACCATTGAGTTAAAAATGAAATATCTGGATAGCTATTTCATGTTTATGAATAAGAAAATTCAATGTCAATAAGCTGTTAATTCTTCTAAACTTTATCTATGAATCCAATGTAATCATAATCAACATACCAGAAAATTATTTTGTGGATATTGACAATCTGATTTGAAAGTTCATACGGTACTTTCTAGGATAGGCCATAAGTTAGGCCATAAAACAAGTCTCACTAATTTAAGGAATTGAAATCATACAAAGTATATTCTCTGATTGCAATGAAATAAAACTAGAAATCAATAACAGAAGGAAATTGGGGAAATTAAACAACAGACTCCAAAATAACCAAAGGGTCAAAGAGGAAGTCAGAAAGAAATTAGAAAACACTTTGAGATTAATGAAAACAAAAACACAACATATAAAAATGTGGAATTTAGTGTAAGCATGGCTCAAAGGGAAATTTAGAACTGTAAATGCCTACATTAAAGAAAAAGCACCCAAATCAATAACTTAAACTTTCTACCTTAAGAAACTAGAAAAAAGAATAGCAAACCAAACCCAAAGAAAACAGAAGAAAGAAATTATGAAGATTAGACTGGAAATAAATAAAATAGAGAACAGAAAAACAATAGGGAAAATAAATGAAACCAAAAGTTGGTTCTTTGAAAAGATCAACAAAATTGATAAATCTTTAGCTAAACTGGCCAAGCAAAAAGAAAGAGAATGCTCAAATTATTAAAATCAGAAATGAAAGAGGAGATATTACTATGAACCTTACAGAAATAAAATGTATTATACCACATTAACAGGAAAAAAGGAGAAAATAAACAATATAATCTCAATGCAGAAAAATCACCTGACAGATCCAACATCCTTTCATGATAAAAAGATTTAAAAAAATAATAATACCCCACTTAACAGTCTAGAAAAAGACGGGAATTTCCTTCAACCCAATAAAGGGCATTTTACACAAAACCCACTGCTGATATCATATTTACTAGTGAAAAACTGAAAATTTTTTCCCTAAAATCAGAAATAAGAAAAAGATGTCCACTCTCACCACTTCTATTAATAGCAGAACAATTAGGTAAGAAAAAGAAATAAAAGATATCCATACTGGGAAAGAAGAAGTAAAACTATCTCTATTCACAGATGACATGATATCATATATAGAAAATTCTAAAGAATAGATACATAGACACTCCCAAACAAACTAAAACCTCTTAGAGCCAATAAATAACTTTAGCAAGGTTGCAGGATTTAAGGCCAATATACAAAAATTATTTGTATTTCTACATTAGCAATAAACAATCCAATAATGGAATAGAGAAAACCACTACACTTATAAAAACAAAATAAAAAAAGAAAATACTTAGTCCACTGAGCCACACCAGCCAGGGCCTTGGAAATAAATTTAATCAAAAAAGTTCAAGATCTGTACACTGAAAACTACAAAAAAAAAATGTTGAACAAAGTCAATGACCTAAATAAATGAAAAGACATCCTACATTCATAGATTAGGTGTAACATTGGTAAAATGGCAATACTCCCAATTTATTTATAGATTCTACACAATCCCTGACAAAATTCCAACTGACATTTTTTACAGAAATGGAAAAGCTAATTCTATAATCTATGTCAACTTGCAAGGGGCCCAGAATAGTGTGCCCTACTCCAAATAAAAAAATTTGGAAAAAATAACAAAGTTGTAGGACTCATACTTCCCTGTTACAAAACCCACTACACAGTTACAGTAATTAAGATAGTGTATTATCGGCATAAGGACAGACATACATAAATGTAATAGGACCGAAAGTCCAGATATAAACCCACATCTATTGTCAATTCATTTTGACAACAGTGTCAAAACAATTCTTGGGGTGAGGGGTGGGAATATTGTTTTCAACAAATGTTGCTGGGACAATAGTATACCCACTTGCAGAGGAATTCAGCTGAACCCTACCTCACACCATATATAAAAGTGAAGGCAAAATCGATCAAGGAACTAAATATAAGAGCTAAAACTATAAAACTCTTCAAAGTAAACATAGGAGTAAATCTTCATAACCTGGGATTAGACAGTGGCTTTTAGATACTATACCAAAAGCAAAGAAACCAAAGGAAAAAAAAGGCAAGTTAGAATTCACTAAAATTTTGTTTCAAAGGACATTATCAAGAAAGTAAAAAGATAATCCATAGAATGGGAAAAAATATTTGCAAATCTTGTATCCAATGTGAGGGTCTAGTATCCAGAATATATAAGGAACTCTTACAACTCAATTATAAAAAGGTAACTCAGTTTTTTAAATGGGCAAAGGATGTAAATAGGCATCTCTAAAGAAGATATAAAAATGATCAAGAAGCACATAAAAAAAAAAAAAACAACCTCAACACCATTAGTCCTTAAGGAAATGCAAATCAAAACCACAATGGATAGATCCAAGATGGCAGAGGAATAAGTGGAAGCTACACTAACCTCCTCTCAGGACCAATCTGAGAATTGCAGCTAAATTGTAGAGAAATCACCCAGAATAACCAACTGAACAACAGCTGGAGAGAAGCCTTTTAACCACAGACAGACAGAAGAAACCATTTCGCCACAATGTGACTAATAGGGAGTGGAGAGGAGTTGTGAGAAGGCTGGCTGGGCTCCCAAGGGTGGCAGCTAAAGTGCCAGGGGGAAATTTCAGTGGCTGCAGAGCTCCCCTGAGAAGTATGTGATCTAAACACCAAGCTGGGCTTTCCAGCCTACAACATCAGAACTGGAAAGAAACCCAGGTAACATCCAGCTGTGAAAAGCAGCAGGGTTTCTGTCTGCTAGGGAGAGATGGCTGGAGATTCAGAGAGCCAGAGCCAATGCACAAAATTTCATTTTCAGTCACTTACCCTGGGCTCCAGCAAAGGGAGAGCAGAGCGGACTAGAGAAACTTGAGGTAAGTCTGGGATTGGTGGCTCTGGGGAGAGAACTGAAGGAACAGCCACCAGGATCCCTATGATGAGTCATTCCCCAAACTGTAGGTGCTACCTCTCTCAGGCAGAGCACTCCTCCCTGACTGGCATCAACAGTCTGAGGGGAAGCAAGACCCCCTCCCCCAGGAATTACTGTACCTCACCCCGTGGTGCTTAAGCCAAGCTGCTGATTACAGATTGATTAGATTAACAGTTGATCAGCTTTAAGGCTGATTACTTTAATAACTAAGGTGGAAAATACAAAGAAGCAGCCAAAATGGGAAGACAAAAAAACAGACCAAAAAATGAAAGAACAAGTGAATTCTCCAGAAGAACTAGATGAAATGGAGGCAAGCCACTTATCAGATAGAAAGCTTAGAGTAGAATGATAGACTAATCATTACTCTAAATGATTATTAGGATACTCAAGAGCATGAAAAAAGACATAGAAACCACAAAAAAGGACCAGACAGAAATAAAGAATGCAATATCTGAAATAAATACTACACTGGAAGGAATAAACAGTAGGTTAGAGGAAGCAGAGGATCAAATCAGTGTTTTGGAAGACAAGGTAGAAAAAACACCCAGGAAAAAAAGGAAAAAAGAATTTAAGAAATGGGGAGAGCTTAAGAAACATTTCAGACAACATGAAGGATAACAACATCTGCATCATGGGAATACCAGAAGGAGAAGAGAGCAAGAGATGGAGAACCTATTTGAACATAATGACTAAAAAGTTCCCTAATCTGGTGAAGGAAAAAGTCACACAAGTCCAAGAAGGTCAGGTAGTCCCAGACAAGTTGGACCCAAAGTGGCCTACGTGGAGACACATCATAATTACAATGACAAGGCTTAAAGACAAGGAGAGAATCCTAAAAGCCACAAAAGAAAAGCAGGTAGTTACCTACAAGAGAGCACCAATTAGACTGTCATCTGATTACTCAACTGAAACATTTCAGGCCAGAAGGGAGTAGCATGAAAAGCAAGGACTTAGAACAAAGGCTACTTTGCCTAGCAGGGCTATCATTTAAAATTGAAGGAAAAATATCACTGGCTGGTGTGGCTCAGCGGATTGAGCACTTGCCTGCGAACCAGAGGGTCGCTGGTGATTCCCAGTCAGGGCACATGCCTGGGTTGTGGGCCAGGTCCCCAGTAGGGGGCACCTGAACGGCAACCACACATTGATGTTTCCCTCTCTTTCTCCCTCCCTTCTCTTCTGTCTAAAAATAAAATAAAATAAAACTGAAGGGGAAACAAGGAGCTTCCCAGACAAGAAAAAGCTAAAGGAGTTTGTTAACACCAAACCAGTGCTACTACAAATGTTAAAGGGCTTGCTTTAATGAGAAGAAGAAAAAGAGGAAGAAAGAAAAAAAATAGGAAAATGGTCTAACAATCAAATGACACTACATATGTATCTATCAATAATCACCTTAAATGTAAATGGCTTAAATGCTCCAACCAAAAGACATAGGATAACTGGATAAGAAAATAAGACCCATATATGTGCAGCTTCCAAGAGACCCATCTCAGATTGAAAGAAACACACAAAATAAAAGTAAAAGGTTGGAAAATGACATTTCATGCAAATGGAAAAGAAAAAAAAAAGCTGGGGCAGCAGTATTTATCTGACAAAATAAACTTTAAAACTAAGGCTATAGTAAGAGACAAACAAGGACACTACATAATGAAAAAGGGAACAATCCAAAAGGAGGATATAACCCTAGTAAAATGTATGCATTTTACTTACTTAAAGTGTATGCATTGCACTTTACTTAGGAGCACCTAAGTATGTGAAGCAAATATTAATGGACATAAAGGGAGAGACTGACAAAAATACTGTCATAGTTGGGGATTTTAACAGCCCATTGAGTTTGATGGACAGATTTTCCAGGCAGAAAATCAACAAGGAGACAGCGGCCTTAGATGACACATTAGATTAAATGGGTTTAATAGTGTCCTCAGAGCATTTCAGCCCAAAGCAGCAGAATATACATACTTTTCAAATGCACATGGAACATTTTCTAGCATAGACTACATATTGGGACACAAGACAAGTCTCAAAAAATTTTAGAAGATTGAAATCATATCACACATCTTCTCTGACTACCATGCTATGAAACTAGAAATCAATCACAAGAAGAACCCTGAAAAACATGTAAAGACATGGAAGCTAAATAACATGTTATTAAACAATGAATGGGTCATCGATGAGATCAAGGAAGAAATCAAAAGATACTCTGAAACAAATGAAAATGAAGATACAACAATCCAAAATCTGTGGGAGACTGGGAAAGCAATCCTAAGGGGGAAATTCATAGCATTACAGGCCTAGCTCAAAAAACAAGAAAAAGCTCAAATAAACAACCTAACTTCACACCTAAAGGAATATGAAAAGAACAAAAAGCACAAATGAGTAGAAGGAAGGAAACAATAAAGATTAGAGCAGAAATAAACAAAATAGAGTCTAAATAAAGATACAAAAGATCAGTGAATCTAAGACCTAGTTCTTTGAAAAGATAAACAATATTTGACAAACATTTAACCAGATTCATCAAGAAAAAAAGAGAAAAGACTCAAATAAATAAAATTAGAAATAAAAGAGGAGAAATAAAAACTGACACCAAATAAATACAAAGGATTATAAGAAAAATGTTATGAACAATTCTATGCCAACAAACTGGACAAACTGGATGAAATCAATTAATTCCTAGAAACATTCTTCCGAAAGTAAATCAGGATCAGAGAATCTGAACAGACAAATTATACCTCATGAAATTGAAGCAGTAATCAAAAAACTCCCAACAAAGAAAATCCCTGGACCAAATGGCTTCACAGGTGAATTTTACCAAACATTCCAAGAAGAATTAACACCTCTCCTTGTCAAACTATTTCATAAAATTCAAGAGGAGGGAAGACCTCCCAAACTCATTTTATGAGGCCAGCATTATCTTAATTCCAAAACCAGATATAGACACTACAAAGAAACGAAATTATAGGCCAATATCACTGATGAACATAGATGCTAAAATCCTCAACAAAATATTAGCAAACTGAATACAGCAACACATCAAAAAGATCATACACCATGATCAAGTGGAATTTATTCCAGGAATGTGGGTTTGGTACAACATTTGCAAATCAATAAATGTGATTCACCACATAAAAACAAAATGAAGGATAAAAACCACACGATAATATCAATAGATGCAGAAAAATCTTTTGATAAAATCTAGCACCCACTTATAATCAAAACTCTTAGCAAAGTGGGAGTAGAGGGAACATACCAAAAATAATGAAGGCGATATATGACAAACCCACTGCCAGCATCAAACTCAATGAGCAAAAACTAAAAGTGTTCCCCTTAAGGTAGGGAATGAGACAGGGATGTCTGCGTTCACCTCTCTTATTCAACACAGTACTGGAAGTCCTAGCCACAGCATTCAGAGAAGAAGAAATAAAAAGCATCCAAATTGGAAAGGAAGAAATAAAACTGTCTTTACTTGCAGATAACGTTCTACTGTACGTAGAGACCCCCAAAGATTCCACCAAGAAACTACCAGAACTGATCTATTAATTCCACAAAGTAGTAGGATAGAAAATTAATACCCAGAAATCAGTTGCATTTATATACGCCAATAATGAACTAACAAAAAAGAAAATTGAGAAAACAATTCCATTCACGATTGCTTCCAAAAGAATAAAATACTTAGGAATAAACCTAACCAAGGATATAAAAGACTTGTACTCGGAAAATTATAAGACACTGAAGAAAGAAATTGAAGAAGATACAAATAAGTGGAAGCATATACCATGTTCATGGATAGGAAGAATTAACATCATTAACATGTCCATAGATTCTAAAGCAATCTATAGATTCAAAGAATTCCTATCAAGATTCCAGTCATATATTTCACAGAACAAAAATAAATATTTCAAAAATTTATATGGAACCACATAGGGCCCCGCATAGCTACAGCAATCCTGAAAAAGAAGAATAAAATTGGAGGAACCACACTACCTAATATCAGACTATACTACAAGGCCACAGTAATCAAAACAGCCTGATACTGGCATAAAAAACACACAGAGATCAATGGAACAGAATAGAGAGCCCAGAAATAAACCCACACCTTTACAGTCAATTAATATTTCACAGAGCAAGCAAGCACATACAATGGGCTAAAGGTACTTTATTTGATAAGCTGTGTTGGAAAAATTGGACAGATACATGCAGAAAAATGAAACTAGACCACCTTCTTATACCACACACAAGAATAAATTCAAAATGGATCAAAGACTTAAATATTAGAGCTGAAACCATACAAATGATAGAAGAAAATATAGACAGTAAAATCTCGAACGTTGCCTACAGAAATTTTTTATCAGATGCATCTCTGCAGGAAGGGAAGCAAAAGAAAAAATAAATGGATGGGACTATATCAAACTAAAAAAGTTTTGCACAGCAAAGGAAATCATCAACAAAATAAAAAGACAACCCACAGAATCGGAGAACATATTCACCAATACATCTGATAACAGTTTATTATACAAAATTTATAAAGTACTTACAAAACTCAACACCAAAAAAATCAAACAACCCAATGAAAAAAATGGGCAAAGGAACTGAATTGACACTTCTCCAGAGAGGACATACAGATGGCCAATAGTCGTATGAAAAGATGCTCAATGTCACTAACCATCAGAGAAATGCAAATTAAAACCACCATCAGATACCATCTCACACCTGTCAGAATGGCTATTATCAATAAATCTACAAACAACAAGTGCTGGATAAAGCGGAACCCTTTTGCACTTTGGTGGGAATGCAGACTAGCGCAGCCACGGTGGAAAGCAGTACAGAGATACCTGAAAAAATTAAAAATGGATCTTCCCTTTGACCCAGTGATCCCACTTCTGGGAATATATCTGAAGGAACCCAAAACACTATTCAAAAGAACATAAGCACCCCTATGTTCATTGCAGCATTATTTACAACAGCCAAGATGTGGAAGCAGCCCATGTGTCCATCAATAGTTGAGTGTATAAAACAACTATGAGACATTTACACAATGGAATTCTACTCGGCCATAAAAAGGAAAATTTTACCCTTTGCAACAGTATGGATGAACTTGGAGAACATTATGCTAAGTGAAATAATCCAGTCAGAGAAAGACAAATACCATGTGATTCCACTCATATGTGGAACTAATGAACAAACTGAACTAACATGCAAAACAGAGACAGGTTCATAGATGGAGAGTAGATGACAAATAGTGGTCACTGGGGAGGGGGGCAAAGAAATTGAGCAAAAAGAAAAAAGGACTCATGGACATGGACAACAGTGTAGTGACTGCTGCAGGGATGGTGATATAAGGGGACTAAATGGTAATGGGAAACAATACAATAAAGATTAAATTAAAGCAAACAAATAAAAAACACAATGGGAAATACAAATCAAATCCACAACGGACTACCCCTACACACCCAATAAGATAGATATAATGAAGAAAAACAAAACAGAAAATAACAAGTATTGGTGAGGATACAGAGAAATTGGGACCCTCATACATTGCTAGCAGGAACGTAAAATACTACAGCCATTGTGGAAAACAGTTTGAGAATTCCTCAAAAGGCAAACATAGTTATCACGTGATCCAACAATTTCTCTACTTGGTTAATACCCAAAAGAGTTGAAGACATATGACGATACAAAAAATATACATTGATGTTCATAGCAGCACTATTCATAATAGCCAGAAAGTGCAAACAACCCAAATTTCACCAACTCCTGAACTGATAAACAAAATATCATATAGCTATACAATACATTACTAATCAGCCATAAAAAGGAATGAAGAACTGATAAATTTTACAATATCAGCGAACCTTAAAAACATACTTAGTAAAAGAAGCCAGACACAAAGGGCCAAATAATGTATAATTCTATTTGTATGAAATATACAAAACAGACAAATTTATGAAAATAGGAAGATTAATGATTGACAGAGGTTTGGGAAGGAGAGAATAGGGAGCAACCACCAACGGATACTGGATTTCTTTCTGGGGTGATCAATATGTCTTGGAATTAATGGTGATGTTTGCACAACTTTGTGAATATACTAAAAACCACTCACTTGTAAAATTTAAAATACTAAATGTTATGGCATATGAATTATCTTGATTTTTAAAGTTTTAAAAATATATTTATGATATCATCAGAAATGACTTCAAAGAAATAATGATCCTTTTGAAATAGATTTATAAAAGAAAGCCTATAGTGGTTTTATCCACTCATCTAATGTTGGACAGTTGGGCTGCTTCCACATCTTGGTAATTGTAAATAAAACTGCAATGAACATAGGAGTGCTTATGTTTTTTTGAATTAGTGTTTTGTGTTCCTTTGCATATATTTCCAGAAGTAGTATGGCTGGGTCAAAAGGCAGAACCATTTTTAATTTTTTGAGAACATTATGCTAAGTGAAATAAGCCAGTCAGAGAAAGACAAATACCATATGATTTTACTCACATGTGTAATCTAACAAAAAAACTGAACTAACAAGCAAAACAGAGAGATTCATAGATGAAGAACAGATGACAGTGGACAGGGGGTACAGTGAGGGGGTGGAGTGATTAAGCAAAAAGGAAAAAGGACTCACAGACATGGACAACAGGGTGGTGATTACTGCAGTGGGGGGTGTAAGGGGGCTACACGGTAACGGAAAAAACATAATAAAGATTTAAAAAAGAAAGAAAGAAAAAGAAAGAAAGAAAGAAAGGAGAAAAAAGGAAAGAAAAGAGAAAAGAGAAGAGAAGAGAAGAGAAGAGAAGAGAAGAGAAGAAAAGAAAAGAAAAGAAAAGAAAAGAAAAGAAAAGAAAAGACAAGACAAGACAAAAGAAAAGACAAAAGAAAAGAAAAGAAAGCCCACTGATTCAGTAGATTTCCTGACATGGAGAAAAGGAGAAATTGTTCAAATCTGATAACTCAACTTGGTGGCCAATTTGTAAATATATGTTCTCTATACCTTCTTGTATTTTATTCTTATATCCTACCATATTTCCCAAAAGGGGGAGAAGGATTTGAATTGGCTTCTTTCCTTATTTAGGTATCAGTTAAGAATAAGTGGATCACTTGTAAATATGCATATCTCAGATTATGAGCCATAATGAATCTATAGCCATTTTTAAGAGATCCAAAATAATTCAGAATTATACACTAAAAAATAACCCATAAGTCACCAGCCTGCACATATTATCAGTGATTACCCTGCTATTACTAAAGTTGTTATAAAATGAGTCCCACTGGTCTACTATCTGGAAGTTAAAAGTGTTTCTCTTACTTCTGCAACCCCCAGTATAATTTCTGGGAGTTGCCTAGTGTGTTGCAACAGGCGTAGCCCAGAATAATTCCCTCTATATCTTGTGCTCTACCCTGTCATCTCATCGCAGTCTCTTCCAGGACTGCTCCTTTGGAGACACCTGCTCTGCTGAGCGTAATTTCACTGGAGATCCTACTCATGTCCATACCTTAGCCTTGGAGAGGAAATGATGCTTCCCCTTAATTCCACAGTAGAGCAACACTTTTAAGAGACTTTATGAAAAGACCTGAGGATAAGGAAGTGTAATACAGAATGTGGCTGACAGTAGAATAGCTCGTTGGGATTATAGAATGCCATCTGACTGCGAATCCATGCCTGGCTCCTGCCAGGGCTCTGTGAAGAGAGAGCCACTCCACTCACACCAGTACAATCTCCATGTAATCCCATATCTCTGAATTTGTGTTCAATGCCCCTTTAGTCCTAGAAATAGGACTATTTCTTTCAGGAAAATCCCACCTTATTTCACCATATCATTTCTATAGGGCACTTACTTTTTCAGCTAGTACCCAGGTTTCTGAACTTCCATTCCAATGCTCTTTGCACAGCTGTATTAATGTGTCATTCAAACACTGGCCCAGAGAATTCTGATTTTGCAATGGCACACAAACATATAGACTGACCTAGGTGACCAATTAGAAGCTACACTAATAATCCAGCCAAGGGTTAATGAGAGTCTAAACTAAGGCACTACCAGCAAGTATAAAGAAAGGGGAAGAGAATTCAAACCTACAACTGGCAAAATTTAGTGATCAATTGGATGTGGGGACTGAGGAAACAGGTAAGACAGAGCAGACAGACCAGGAGCTAAGTATCACTAAGACTCTGTTTAGACCAGAAAGACTGAGTTTCAAGAGATTATGGCCATAAAGTCAAAATAGGGATTTGTACCATGTGTTCAAATGAGAACACAAAGTTCAAAACTTGTGGTAGGTAGACAGGAGGGAGCATAGCTCTCATTAAACCACCTGGTCATAGACATGTCTTTCTAACAGAGCTGTATAGTAGAAGTTCTTAGAAAAAAGAAGACAATTAACCTAGATAAGCCAGGAAAGTGTGGACTTAACCAGTGGTGAGGTAACAATGGCTCCTAAGGAACAGTCTTCCAGTGATAGACATAACATCTAAGAGACATACTAAGGAAATGAACCCAACTCAAAGAGCGAGCTACATGAAACAAAGCTCAGTGCTACACAATGAGGCTCTGGGGAAATTAGCAGAAGCCAAGGCCCTAGCAGAGCTGTCCTGACCAACTCTGGGCAAGGGCCAGGGGATATTTAGATGCAGTGGGCCTGTGGCTAGTGGGGATGCTCCTACTGAGGTGAGCAGGGATGGTGGGAGAAAAAAGAGACAAGGAGATCCAAACTTCAGTATCTAAGTTCACAACACTATTATACCATAGAACCTTTTGCCTGTCTGCTGAAGCCTATGGACTCATTCTCAGAATAGTTTTCAAATATGTCAAACAAAAGATATTGGATTAGAAATAAAACAGGTTATATTAAAACTATAGAAATATGTTTTTAATTTGTGATATATAAGCATGTATATTTATTAACATATCAAATAACAGGAATTAGTTCAAAATATGTTTTGAAGTATAACTGTAAATGCTATTTTAAGATTTATTATAACTTCAACGTGCTATGAACATATCTGTGGTTTCCACTGGTGACAACCTTATAGGTACTACTAATACTACTGTGTTTTGTTGCCTATATTCACAATAGAAAGAAATGATAAATTTAAATTAGAAGTTAGTGAAAATAGAAATGTAAATTGTCCCATTCAAATGCGCAGACCCTTTGCATTCAGGGAATTTCTGATTAAGGATAAAGTTAAGCACTGGCCAGATAGCTCAGGTGGTTAGGGTATCGTCCAGATATGCTGTTGTTTCAGGTTCCAGCTTAGTCAGGGCACATAC
Source organism: Mormoops blainvillei (assembly GCA_004026545.1). Classification (NCBI taxonomy): domain Eukaryota; kingdom Metazoa; phylum Chordata; class Mammalia; order Chiroptera; family Mormoopidae; genus Mormoops; species Mormoops blainvillei. Next base: position 145,137 of record PVJD01003436.1, on the reverse strand, counting down.
AAGAATCAACCAATAAATGCATAAATAAGTATAACAAATATCTCCCCCCACCACCCCACCCCACCGCCGTCACTTTTCCTTCCTCTCTCTCTCTCTCTCTCTCTCTCTCTCTCTAAATCAGTTTAGGAAAGAAAAAACCCAGAACCCTGCCTGATGGAATGTAGATCTAAGACAGGAGCTGAGAATGGAAAAGGTAAAGATAATGGGCTAGAGCCCCAGCAAATATAGGCCCAACCCTAACTTCTGTGGGTCCCTGGGCAACAGTTCGAATGGCAACTTCTATCTTTGCACAATGCACCCACCCGCCTCTGCCTTCTCTTCCCATCATTTCCCATTTTGCTACTCAATGAGAGGCCTCTGCTTGCAGGTTACCACTGTGGTCTAGAAAGAAGAACACAGTCTCCAAGTAAGTACACCTCCTTGGCTCTACAAACACATCATCCACCAGGAGAGGCACAGCCAGAGAAGGGCCAGAATGGCCTTTTGAAGGGCCAGAAGCCTTCAAAAGCACGGGTCTTAAAGCAGCATCCTGAATGCCAGGATCAAAGGTCATCCCTGAGCAAGGTGTATCTTATTCTTAAAAGCCAGTATGTATGCAATGCGTGGCTGCCATTAAAAGGGTTGAAAGGTCAACGTACTGCAAACTTCTGAAGTTTTGTCTTTGCTCTAATTCTTACATTTGCCGGCAATCTAAATGGAACTATTTTCTTATTTTCTCATTTTTTATTATAGTCTTAATGACGTTATACTCTTCACTTTTCACCTAAAATGCTGAGCTGACACTTTTCTTTCAGTGTCCAACTCTCTAGTTGGCTCTGCATATCTCTATACCCTCCCTTTCAGGGGTTAAGTCTAGCTCTGATAATCTTAAAATAGCATTTGAACCATTTAAAAGTTAGTGCATGACCATTTCTTGACTACTTTAACTCCATGTAAAGAGTATATGTTTTCATCAGGTACATATGAAACAGGACTGTCCCCTTCCTGCTTTTGTCCTACCTCATCATCAGAAGGATGGGACAGGGTTCTCTTTCGCCTTTATCTCTTTCATCCTGCCCCATGCTCACACCAGGTGAAAAGGAGATAATTTACCATAGTAATGCATTAACTCTGCACCAAGAGAAGTCTGTTTGTCTGATAGGTCTCCACTGTTAGAATGTAAAGATCCATGGCAAACCAAGAGCTTGGTAGGGAGGATGCAGGAATGGGAAGAAGAGAGGACAATGGAGAAGTAGACTTCCTACTGCCCCAGGAAGTAAATCTCTGACTGTCTGAAAGGCAACCAGAGAAGAGTAAGAAAGAAAAGTTTGCAAAATCATTCAACTCCAAATTTACCTCTGATTCTGTCTGCTGAATGCTGTTCAGTATTTGAGACAGAGCCTATATGTTTTCCTGACTATAGCAGTTAACTTATTCTAAACTATATTCCAGTTGTTAGAGAAGGAATGATGCAGTTCTTAATATGATTCTTCTCATTCCCTTAACCCTCACTAAACCTGCATGCTAATCTTCCCCTGCTGTCTGACAGATTCCTTTCAGTGGGGTCACTGCTTCACTGTTCTTTAGGTTCCAAATATAAACCACTTCAATTCTGAATGATCCAAGCCATCTCAGCTCAGGGATACATCTAAGAATAAAGAAATGCAAGAAGAAGTGAATGTCTAATAAATATCTCAGCTAATTTTTATTAAAAATAGAAAGTCTGTTTTGCCTGGTATGTCCCTGGTGACTTCCAATCCGTTCATGGGCCTTTTAAGAGGAATGCCTGGGACTCCCGAAGCCCTCCATCTCACTCAGCCACAATCTCTAGTGGTTTTCACAACCAGAAGGTATGGGGCTGTTCTTCCCAGAACTGAGACCCTGGGCTGGAATGCCTGTTATGGAGCTGGGACCTCTCATTCCTTGGGGATCCTCTGCATCTGAAGCATACCTCCCAATTTTTATCCACCACATGTGAATGTGGGACCAACCGGTTCTATGCCTCTGCCTCTCCTCTACCAGTCTCGATGAGACTTCTCGTGTATGTCCTTAGTTATAGGACTTTTGTTCAGCCTGATTTCAGGCAGTTTTCGATGATGGTTGTTCTATAGCTTAGTTGTAATTTGATGTGGTCGTGGGAGAATGCAAACACCAGGTTTACCTACTCCATCATCTTTACCAGAAGCCTCTACAAAAGTATGTAAATTCATAATGATCAGTCTAATGACACTGATCAAAAAATAAGAGAGAAGGCATAGTTATCCAAAATCAGGAATGAACAAGAGAAAAATCATTTCTAGATAAATCAGACACTTCAAAGATATTAAGAGGACACTTAAATAACTTTATGACATTTGGAAATTTAGATTAAAAGGAAAAATTCCAAAAAAACTTATATCTTACCAAGGAGAAACAAAAAAATCAACATTCCTGTAACTATTAAAGGAATTAAATCTATAATTAAAACTTTCCTAAAAACGAAAACCCCAAGTCAGAGATATTTACTAGAAAATTCTACCAAATACTTTAAGAAGAAATAATAAGAACTTTTCACATTTTTTCAGAAAAATCTTTTAAAAAGTAGGGAATACTGGATGTCTTAGTTTCCTATGGCTCCCAGAACATATTAACACAACCTGGCCTAAAACAACAGAAATGTATTCTCTCACAGTTCTGGAGGCCAGTTTAACATCAGTTTTACTAGGCCAAGGTCCAAGTGTCAGCAGGGTCACACTCCCTCTGCACTTTTGGAGAGAATTGGTTCTGGGCATATGGCAGCTTCCAGGGGCTGCAGGCACTCCTTGGTGTGCGCCACCTCACTCCAGTCTCCGTCTCCATCTTACATTGCCTTCCCCTGTTCTGCGAGGAGTGTCTCTCTTTCAAGCTCTTATAAAAACACATGTGATGGCCTCTAGGGCCCACCTAGAATATAGCACCACAAGATCCTAAACTTAGTCATATCTGCAAAGACCTTTTCTCCAAATAAGGTAACATTAATAGAATCCAGAGATTAGGGCCTGAAAGTCATTTGAGGAGCCATTTTCTAGCCTACCATCCTCTATCATGATCCACTTGAGCAATACTAAATTTTGTTACTAATAAGAAATCAATGTAATTCTCTACATAAACACTGACAGAAAAGAGGGAAAAATAAGGAGAAACACAACTCTTCGTGTCTTCAATGACCGAGAAGAGTTGTTAGGTATCAACTTAGTCTACATGTTTTTTCCCTAAGAAAATTTAATAAAAGGAGCCATAATGCCTTCACCGCCTCTGCAGCACCTCTCTCAAACAGTAGGTCATTGGGTCTGTGGATGCTTAGAGGTCTTCCCCTTCCCCACCAGCTACCTATAATTTCCAATAAAGCCATGACAACTTTGCTGGAGGCCCAGAACTGATCTGATGATTGAAGAATCCCATATTTAGGTAGGTGACAGGAGCAGGGAAAGTTATATCTAGGTATTGTATAGCACTGAATTTTATCAGGAAGGAGAGACCATTGGTCTCTGACTTCAGGTGACTTCAAATTTCCAGCTCATTTAAATCAAAGTCACTGTATGATCTGGCCAAGAAATGAGTGGCAGACTGTTTTAGCAGTCCCTTAGTACAGTGGTTTTTAACCCAAAGCATATTCTAGCCACCTGGGGACTTTGACAAACTACAAAAGCCTTAGCCTGACACTTGGAGATTTATATAAGAAGACACTATTGTGATAGAAGGATGTCACATTCTTCTGGTGTATTGTTTGCGTATTGTAGTGAGGAAAAAAAGATTAGAATGTTGATGTAACAAGTACAAAAATATAAATGCTTGGAACAAAAATATAAATACACTCCTTACTCCAGATACTTCTGAACCTTATCACATAAACCAAATTAACATTTCATGTATTCATATTCTATTGCTGTGTAATAAATTAACACAAGTGTACTGGCTTATAAAAACCCACTTATTTATTACCTCGCTAGCTCAGAAGTCTAGGCACATTGTCACTGAGTGCTCCACTGAGGATCTCAGGAGTCTGAAATCAAGGTGTCAGCCAGAGCTGCAATCTCATCTGAAGCTGGAAGTCTCTTCCAAGCTCACTGAAGTTGTTGTCAGAATTCAGTTCTTAGAGTTGTAGAACTAAAGTCCCACATTCTTACTGGTTGTCAGCTCCTAGAGGTTGTTCTCAGCTCCTAGAAGTTACCCTCATGTCCTAGCCACAAGGTCTTTTAAAACATGACAGCTTACTTCTGCAAAGCAAGCAGGAGAATCGCACTCCAGTTTGCTACAATGGTGTCTCCCATAAAGCAATATGACCACAGGAGTGACTTTACGATCACCTTTGCCATATTATGTTATCTACTCAAGGGGGTGATGACTCCTCAACCCCCATAATCACAGGTCCAGCCCGCATCCTACGGGATAGACTCAAACAGGGAGTGCACACCAATGGCTGGTGATCTTGGGGGCCATCTTAGAATCTACCCTACCACCATGTGTAGTACAGGGAGAGAGAGGGAAAAGGAATGGGAAAACCTTAAAATGGTCAGAGAGTAACTGCAAGAGAAAAAAATAGATTGAGGAATGGTGGCAAGAGGAAAAACTGCTGAACATACAGCACTGGGGGAGAATTGGGAAAGTGAAGAGTTTTATCTAATAATGGATTGCGTGTGGGGCAGACAGTAAGAAAGACACAATAAGAAAAGGTGGCCTTAAGAAAATTCTTCTGACTATTAAGAGCTTGCTCCCTCTTTTGGTATTTTCTTTAGAGACTGCCAAAAAATAGCTGAATTTCTTTCAACTAATTGTATGTTTAGTTGTTTTTGTTTCTTATTTTTATATTTGCTTCACTGTTGTTTATTTCAGTGTAAATCTGTACTCAGAATGAAACTCAACATGATCTAACATTATTTTGATTACGCTGGAAAGAACAGATTTAGGATTCAAACAGACTTTAAATCAAATATCTATGCTTCACTTACTAGCTAAGGTGTTTTGTTTTGTTTGTTTTTTTTTTATCACCACCAATTATTAAGCACCATATGCCTATTCCAAGCGAGGTTGCTTAACTTAAGTTTGTGATCAAGATATTGCCTCTAGTCGACTGGTTTATCTCCTATAATCTAGTTAAGTGACAGCTATGATCACCGGTTTATCCAGATTGACAACAAAATAACTAAATGCAGTTAATTGCATCATTAAATGCTGCATGTGGTTGGACATATTAAAAAGGATATCTATAACTGTCTAAGGAATGCAATAAATGTCAGGTTCTACTATTAAGAGTTTTTATTATTTCTTGTACCCTGCCAAACTAAGTGGCAAATATTACTATTAAGTCAATGATCTGAAAAATAGAAAAGTGAAGTTGAGACATATCAGAAGCATAGCTCATATTAAGATCATGCTTCCCATAGGGGCTTAGGTTTCTGTCTACGCTGTCCATTGATGTTTTCTCAGAGTTTTTCACATAAGTGTTCAATGAATACAATAAATGAAAACAATAGTCTATGTGTTATTTACTGGTTGTACTTATAGTGTACCTGGCCTTATTAAGGGTTTCCAGGATTGAGATAGAGGTGTACAACCTATTACAAAATTAAAGGCTTGGAAAAATTGATAAATAAATTATGTTCTGGCTAGAATATTATAAGTAATTCATTTTACGAATATGCTTTGGGCACTTTCTATGTTCAGATACTATAATAGGTAATGTAGGGAGCAAATAAAGTACACGAGACATGATTTCTACTCTCAAGGATCTTTAGTCAAATACAGAAAATACTTGTATACCAATAATTTCTATACAAAGCTGGATGTAATAAGTGGAATGTACAACACAAAACTGTACAGGAATTCAAACAGAGGAGAGATCGCTTTAGACCGTGGACTAGCTAAGTATGGCCCAAGAGCCAAATTCATCCTGTGGTCTGCTTTTGAATGGTCCATGAGCTAAGGGTAGTTTTTACATTTTGATAAAACAAAGAAGGATATATGGAAGCTATATGTGGCCTGCAAAGACTAAAATTTTACTATTTGTTCCTTTATATAAAATGTTTGTGCACACCTGTTCCAAACAAATGAACAAAAAAGGCTCTACAGAATGTACGTGTGATCTAGGCCTTTAACTGAAGGATGGAGATGGGAAGAAGGAAGGGCCCTGGAGTGGAGGGAATGACTTAATTAAAAGCCCAGGGGCAGGGGACTTCAGAGCACATCCAGATTAACAGTGGTGACACACCACATGTGGCAGGACTCTAAGGCTTGCAAAGGGAGGAGCAGAGGAGTCTGGAAGGGTTGCCTGCAGCGGGTGGGCCAAGGAAGTGGACGATGCAGTAGCTGAGGACATCACAGTTGTCAGAAAGAACCGCATGAAGTTTCTGCAATGGCCTCTCTTCAAGATGATAATGATGAGAGGGAAAATGATTTTTCACAGTGGAGCACTATAGTGATGCAATTTTTAGGACAACTGGCCAGGATGAATCCCATGCTTCGTTCTGACTACCAAATAACTCATGACAGTAATACGTATTCTCTTAACTTCAGCCTAGGTCAAACTGAAACTCCCAAACAGTTCTTAAAGATGCCTTGATTTATTACTTCTCATCTCCTCCACCATCTAGCTCCCTGAAAATGTGATTTAAAGTGGGACTTCAGACAGACCTTCCAGTATGGCTTCATTTCACATGACACTATGTTATTAATGCATGACACTATATTATTAATAATATTCACCAACAAGTCTCAGACCCACTATTTCACCCTCATTTAGTGGCAATCTCCAGCAATCAAATAATTGTGCTTGTCTATCTGGCACAAGCACAAGATGCACTTACACAGACTGTTCTGTTGGTCAGTTCCATTTGCCGACAGCTCAGCAGGGCAGGCTTGATTTATTCAATGCATGAGCTGCTGTCTACAAGTGGAACCTTGGCTAGGGAAGGGAGGAAACAGACTGAGAGAGGCAACAGAAAGAGACGAGCGAAGATGGAATGAAATGGGGAGTTGCTGGTAAACCTCCACTGAGGAGAAGGGCATTAATTTTCTTTTCTCTCAACCTAGAAGAGGACAGAGGCTTTATCCAGAAATATGTGCCTCCTGCTGCGGTCACTCTGGTCAAACACACAGCGATCCTCTGACTGGCCATTTACTCATATGCTCCAGATTAAATAAGGACAACAGTTGTAATTACAAAAGAAAGTAGAAAGTCAGAAGGAGACACATGCAGTGAGAAAAAAATGAAGTAAGCTGAGGGAAAGGGAGAGAAGAATCACAGGAGAAATACTTATATATTAATGTGTAACAGCCACAGCGCAGGGTGTGGCCCCATGGCTTTGACGCAGACGAGGCTGACTAGAAGGTGGCGTAGCTGGACCTCAGGCCTTCCCTACTGGTTTCTCATCATCCTATCTACTTCCCCAGCTACCCCAGGTCCTCATACAATTCCTACCCAGTCCTGTCCTCAGTCCCTCTTGCTCTAAATCTCTTCTTTCTTCTTTCTTTTCTATATTCCAATTAAAGTATTCCTTTTACTAGTTACAACAGCAAAAGAATCTCTTAAAACAGCTCATAGAGGAGTCTGTTGATCAAACCTCAGTATGATCAGTTACCAAGAATATTCATATCCACACAGGGGACAACAGGGTAAATTTCCAATGGTACATTAACAGGCAGGATCATTGGAGGAAAGGAAGGAATGAAGGGGATAAGAAAGGGTGGAATGAAGGAGAAGGGAAGAAAACATTTACTGAGTATCATTTAATTTTACATACAACATTATGTGAGCTGGGCTAAATGGCTATTGGTTAGGAATTTAGACTACATCAATCCAGGTCTGAGCTAATTCCTGAAAAGAGGGGCAAGGAAATATTGGAAAAGGCAATTCTATGACCCTCTCATCTTATGATCCTGATATTATATACATCTGGGAAGTGGACAATAAGGGTGGGTGACGACTAGACTCTGACAGCACTTTCAAAAAACCAGTCAACCACTCTGAGGCCCAGTTTCCTCACTTATAAAACAAAGCTGTTAGGGCAGGGGTCAGGGAGGGAATGGCCTCCACATTTTCTTCTCATTCTTAAATTATATAACTCAATGAATTTTGTCAAATTTTGTCCTCAATAAGATCATTCCTATAGGAGATAAACATGCTTTTATTTCTCCAACTTAAATAAGAAAATCTGCTTCTACTGTTTCTCCCACAGCTCTATTTCTCTAATTCCTTTCAGCAAAATTCCTTGGAAGAGATGTCTTATGATCCTTACCTCCACTCTTTCTCCTCCCATCCTCTCTTGAATTTACTTCATCACATCACAAAAACACTTCTCATAAATACCAACAATCTCTAGTAGTCAGCTGTCAGTTGTTCTCTTGACTATTAGCAGCATTTTTGTTTTTCTCTCTTCAATGGATGATTTCATCTGTTACATGGGCTCAAAGGCCACCTATGGGCTTATGACTCAAGAATCCTCTCTTGACACAAGGCTTATATACCCAAATGCCTACTTGAAAACAGTGCTTAGCTATCAAGTTGGTATTTCAAACTTAACAGGACAAAAGTTCCCACCTTTAGCTTTCTCTTTCTGAAGACTTTTCAGCCCCATTTAAATGGCAATTCATCTTTCCAGCTGCTCAAGCTATAGATTTGGAGTCACTCTTGAATCCTTTCTTTCTCTCACACTGTATCTCAACCATCAGCAAATTCTATCAGCTCTTCCTTCAAAAATATAAGCGGGAGTCAGCCATTTCTTTCCGCTTCCACTGCTATCATCATCTCCTACTTGAATTTTTCAGTAGCCTCTAGTAACAGTCAAAATCCATGTTAGAAACAAATAGCATACTCAGATGGAACAGTTGAGCAGAATTTAATGAAGAGACTGTTTACAAACATGCAAACACGACTGAAGAAAATTAGCAAATGATAGTCAAGTGTCTTGTGTCCAGCGAGGCAGAGGGGGCCAATGGAGTCATTACTACCCTTAAACCAAAGGGAGCAAGGACTGGGAGTAATTAACTAAACAACACACACACACACACACACACACACACACACACACACACACCTCCAGGAACTACATTCTTCAGGGACAACCACTAGGAAGGCAAATGGAGAAATAAAGACTATGAACTCACTCTCCTCCTGCCGTCTGTTCTTCTGATCGTAGACACAACTGAACCCCAAGCCAGAAAACAAGAGAGCCTGTTGATGCAGTCGTTTAAGGTCAGCCTTATAACTTCATGTGCCCATCTGGGACACAAAGCAGAATGGAAATGGTAGAGAAGGGATCTGGAAGGGAAAACAAGTGTATCTGACAAAATATCTTCATATGCAAACCAGAAAAAAGTATTACTGTCATTGAGTGACATGAAATAATCTACGTAAAGCATTTAGCAAAATGTCTGCCACATAGTTTTTAGGGGAGGGAAAAACAACTCTTATTTGCCTAGCATCATATTTCCAAGTGTGGACTTTTATGGAGAGCTTTCCAAACTTCAGATCATAACCAATTAGTGGGCTGTAAACTTAATAGGATTGCCAGCATTTTTTTTTTTTTTGAGAAATAAGAGCAGCATGCATCTCATGAAGTAAGGAAAAATACTGTCTAAAAACCATTACAATTTAAATACATATTAAATTTGTTTTACATATATGGGCATGTGTATGTGTTTATGTGTATGTTCAAGTATTTGTTTGAGTAATTATATAAAATATATTCTTACTGAGTCATGATCAAAAACTATTTGAAAGCTACAATGCAAGAACACTCCTGGCTATGCCCTCTTACCTCTCACTTAATCACCCCCAAGAAGTGACTGACTGCCTGATTGACAAATCTGACAGGAAAAACTGAACAGATGTGCTTGATTCCTTTCTCTTATGCCTGCTTGTTCCCAGTTTTGCCTTCTCTTATTCTCTCTATTAGACTAAATATTGACTCCAAAGACATCAGGTCCTAAAACCTGGAATCTATGAATATTATCATAGATGATATTATCATATTATCAAGTACGAATACTTGGCAAAGCCTTTGCAACTATGATTACATTAAGGATCTATGATTAGGTTAAGAGTCTTGACATGGAGTGGTTATCCTGGATTATAGGTGTGGGCCCTAAATGCAACTATGTATGTCCTTTAAGAGGGAAGCAGAGGAAATTTTACACATGGAGGGGAAAGACAATGTGAAGATGGAGTAGAGGAAGATTTCAAGATACTGACCTTCCTTGAAGACTGAAGTGATGCAGTCATAAGGCAAAGAAAGCTGACAGTCACCAGAAGCTAGAAGAAGCAAGGAATGATTATTTATCCATTCATCAAGTGATGGACATTAAATAAAATCACTTTTAAAGGTTCTTTCCATGCCCTTAGTGGGTACAGAAGGGAATACCAGATTTATATCATGCGGCAAGGTGCCATGAGAATTGGGAAGGCCTCTCCACGCCAATTTGTACTCTGACTGCCCTCATAACAATAGCCACACACTGAGGTATAATTATGTACAGAACGCACTGTGTGTTTAACCTCTATCCTCACAAAAATTCAGCAAAATAGTCATCATTATTACCCTTGTTTTATGAATGAGAAAACTCAGAGCTAAAAATTACTTGTCTGTCACACAACTAGTAAGTGACAGCGCCAGGTTGTGCATCTAGTTTGATTTGCCTCCAAAAGGAGAGCTACCTCCACTTCCTGTGTCTGCCTGCGTTGCCCACCCCTGGCTTCCTGGGGCTGGGCTTCTGTATGTTAACCTGTTCGTCAAGCAAGCTGTATGCCACAGTTTGTACAAACCAAAATAATAATAATAATTTTTTTCAGAAGGCAGTGTAGCTTGTTTCTGGCATCACTTGATTATTTCTCTTGTAGTTCTTGGGTAAAGCTTGATAAAAAGAGAGGCAAGAAAGGAGATGTACCCTTATCACTAGTGTCTTAGTGCTGGATTATTTGTTGACGATAAATTACATTACAAAAATCTCAGGGTTAGAAAACTCTTCGAAATACAAATGCAGGATCTTTTAATAGATGAGGAACACAAAGTCAACAAATTTTCATGTTTGTCTAATAATCAATCAGCTCATCAAAGCCAAATTTCATTGCACTATAATCATATTGTAATACTTTGGGAAGTAACTCCAAACTTATTTTGTTCATCCAAACATTGTAATGTAAAACTTTCATTATTGTCTCCATTATTTTTCTCTTCTCAACCATTTATATAGGGATATATGAAATTGATGTCCCATAAGGGAAAAACCAAACCCTACTTTTTATTTCAGGAGAGGGTGAGAATTATAAATAGAAATTGTAAATAGCATTTTTCAGTTGTGGGGATGAGATCTCATGATCAGAATATTAACGGTCTTTTAAGGGGTAATTCCATTCTACAAAACAAAACCCCAAACATTGACACGGGTCCTGCCAAGTCACATATTTAAATTTAAAAAAAAATTAAATAAAATAATGTTATAGAGCAACCCCTAAAACACAATGCAGTTAACTTGGTTTTCTGGAACAGCTTCCCGTTCGCTATACTGGGTTGCTACCTATTTATTTGGTTTCATGATTGAACTATTGCGTCGTTTAAGGGTGTCATTACTCTTGACAATTATAAACAAAATAAATGGCAAATGGACGTCCTGGGAGGGAGGGAAAGAAAAATGTTCTGAGGAAGGCTACACAGTATCTCCTCATACTTGATTCTCCCAAGATCCTTCCCGGAAGGCATTTCCAGATACCCTTGGCCCGCGGGCAAACAACAAAACACTGAGAAGCCCCACCTTTGAGCCCAGTGAGGAGGCGAGCCACCCGCCCATCACCCAATCGGAAGTCGCGTTCTCCATGTGCCCAGAGCTTGAGCGACCTTGCCCTGCCCGTCGGCTTTCACCTTTTACGACAGTTTTCCGGCCTAGATCGCGGCCGCGCCTGCCGTGTTTTCTAGGGCGCCAGTGTCTGGACATCTCGCTCTTGCTCGTGGTGGCTGCTTTGCTTTCTGGGAGAGGCGTGCGGTTGGTGGCCGCGGCCTCTGGGCTGGGATGCACCGCGCACTCGGTGGAAGCAGTGGAGCCGAGCCGAAGCCATGGTGAGTGCGGCTGCCGGTGTCCTGGGCGAGTTGGGGCCCAGACCTCCGCCTCGGCGCGCGGCTTCGGAGGAGCGGGGCCGCTGTTGTCTGCCTGGTGCGCCCGTGGGCTGGGAGTGCCGGCCTCGGAGGGTCACTCTCTCCGGGACACAAAGTCGTTGGCTCACCCTTCTTGAGACTTTGTGTTCTTCCACAGCCCTCTGCAGGGGGCTCCAGCCCTTCCTCGGCCGCCCCCGGCGTTCGGAGATGAGTGGAAGCGCGTTAGCTTGCACGTTCTTCCAGGACGTTCCCCACCTTGCTCTGTCTATCCCCTTGGCTCTTGATGACACCTCTCTTCTCGGTTCTTGAAACATGTTTGGGTTTCTCTCGTATTGTGTAGTCGTGAGGTGGAACACTGCCGAAGGTGCTAGGAAAAACTAGTCTCTTAGTGAAGCCGACGTTTAGTGTTGAAATACGTTATCAAAATAGACGGGAACCCACCCCTTTGCTCTCATTGAACTTGAATGTAACCTAATTTGCTCTGAGGTGAAAAAGATGTTCTCGAAGTGAGGGAAATCATTCTTATGTAGTGAAACTCTGATACTTTTACAATGCGTTGGATGTAAAAGTTGTAATCGTTTTAAAGGATTGTTAGGCAGAATATTTTCGCCCTAAAGGGTGTGTCGCCCTTTGAAATAAAACTTGTTATGAGTTGGGATACGAATGGTGCGATAGGGAAGGTTGGGGATTACATAAGTAAATATTAACTCTGCTTCCTCTTACCAGGCCAGTACAGTGGTAGCAGTTGGACTGACCATTGCTGCTGCAGGATTTGCAGGTTTGTTTGTGGTTTGGGGGTGGAAGTGAAGTGAGGGAGGTTGGGGACTTTTTAATTATTCTGTTCCTTTTGTTTTTAGGCCGTTATGTTTTGCAGGCCTTGAAGCACATGGAGCCTCAAGTCAAACAAGTTTTTCAAAGTCTACCAAAATCTGTAAGGCTTCTTAAACATTTTCACTAATACTTTGCTGCCTGTATATGAAGCCTAGAACTACTCTTTAAGAGGCTAAACTTCCAAACATCCATGAAGTTCTGATCACTTTGGGGGCCCCTTTTGCTTTCTACAAGGAGAGTTTAGAAGTTCTGAACTTTGTAGTAGTGCTACCCTAAAAAGTCAAATTTGGTGTGCGACATAACTGGGGCAGAGGTGTTGATAGTTCCAGTATCATGCAAGTAAATATCACTTTGTTGTTAACAAACTATTACTTTCAACATTATCTGTCCACACCACACCACAATCTGTCCTGCATCACACAGAGGATCTAAGGACATAGAGTGATATATTCTTACTGTGCAGCCCTAGCACTCTCTAACATGATACTTGGGTAGCACTGCAGTTAGACTATAGAGTATGACTGAATATGATGATCGTACCTTCTGTGGTCACAGTTCAGAATGAATATGGGTGTGACAGTTTGCTAAGTATTTTTGTTGTATTTGAATGTGACAAAAGATGATGGTAGCCTTTACCAATATTTGACATAGCAAGGTCAGAAGACCTACTAGCCTGATTTTCTCCATAAATATCTTGAAAATTTTGTTTTAGTAGTTGCCTTACATTTCAAAATACCATTGAACTATTTGTCTCAGTGATCTCTAAATCCTGTTATTGAGACACTTGTTTTATAACAGTCACACTATGAGATCAAATTTTTATGTAGAACATGGCTTACTTGGAATCTTCCCTTCACTCCCAGAAAAACTGGCTTTGATGCACTGTTCTTTCATTTTATATTTTCAACAGTGCAGGTTTTATAAGGGGGGGAAAGTGGATGTTTAATGATAATTAAAATATTTTTTGTCACTTATAAAGCTAAATACCATGGGAATTAAAGTTATCTGAAATGTCTTCGTTTGTCTTCTAGTTCTGTGAACACATACAGACATTTTTTTAGCAGCTCTGTTTATGCTCATAATCTTCTTATTAATGCATTTCCTCTTTCAGGCCTTCAGTGGCGGCTATTACAGAGGTGGGTTTGAACCCAAAATGACAAAACGGGAAGCAGCATTAATACTTGGTGTAAGGTAAAATAATTTCCAGTATTTTTAATATTTTCTACACCTCTAGAACTATTAGCAGATGTAGGAAAGATCTTTCATTAGAAGGAAGCTATTTGTATCATGTACATTTTTAACATCTAAATACTCCATACAAAATTCCAGTAAGGCACACTGGCATATAAACACTTTTTAATTCATTGAAAGATAGACTTGCAACACGTAATCACAATACTCAATGTTCTTAATAAAGTTTTCGTGGGGGAGGTTCTGCCTTCATTTCCAAATACTTAAACATGCTTTTCTTTCCAATAAAAGCACTGTTATAATGAATATTATCAAGTTTTTAAGGAGCTGTTTGTTTAGTTCCCCTAATTCAGACTATTCATATTCCTTGTATTTTACGGAAGAGGTTCCTAAACAGCTTTTCATACTGTTGTGTTTACTTATTCCAGTTTTGCATCTTTTGGCCTTTTTGTACAATCTTTTTATGTGATCCAGAAGTAGTCTGCAGTAAACAATACATTTTCCTTTTTAAATTAGCCCTACTGCCAATAAAGGAAAAATAAGAGATGCTCATCGACGAATTATGCTTTTAAATCACCCAGACAAGGGTAAGTAGTCATCAGACTCTTATACGTGTTAAAGTGACTGTGTAATTGTTATTCATGGGATAATTTTCTATCTGATTCTTGACTTATAATAGGGAAGTGCTTAAATCTTTGTGTGAGCACTGGCCCACAGGTTGGATCCATTTGTTTTGGTGTCTTAAATTTTGAGTGAAAAATGTACTACAAAATAATCAGCAGATATCTAATACCTACTGTAATTTGGAAGCAGTGATAATAAGCATTAACAATGATCTGAAATCTGTAATTGGTTTAAAATCTGATTTTTTTTAATAAAAATTTGATTTCTAATAGTCAAATAGGGAGGCTTGGGTTGATGTCCTCAAAGGAAATGTTCAATTTCAGTAATGAAACTAAAAATGTAATTTTTTCCTATTCATTTAGACTTTTGAACTTGAGGTTACAAAATTAAAATAGAATGTATTTATTAGCCTCTGATACATCTCTAAGCAGCCTTAGCTATGTTGAAATAGTTCCTTGGAATACCAAAATATAGACCACAAAATCCATATTCCAGTGCTAAATCTTTTTATGGGAGAAGCCTTTCATCAAGAGGGATTTGAGTTTTAACTAGGTTTTAACTTTTTGGTATCTGACTGCATAGCCTCTTTTATGAAATTTAGCTTGTATTAACTGGCGGGCTTCGGATTAAAATCTGGGGCGGAATCCGTATATTTGCATTTCTACAGGTCGTCTTACAGATGCTGATACTTGCTGGTCTATGGACCACACTTCGAGAATCAATGCGCCAGCAGATTAGTAGGAAACAAGCTGTACATGATACTGTAAAGGGACAATAACAGAAAAGAAAAACTATGAAGGGCTTAAAAAAGATCAAAAGGAAAGCGGGGACTTTCCAACAAAGTTCAATAACATAGTACAATTACCTTCATTTATGACTTGTAATCATCATGAATAGGTCACATACATTATTGCAAAGTTACGTGCTTATGGGTTTATGAAATACTATTCGTCAGTTTAAGCTTTTTAAAAGGTGCCATTTTTATGGAAATCTCATTTCCCATTGGTCAAATATATTACCATATATTGTGGTTATCCAGTTGTGTCATAATTATTTTTAAAAATTGTAATATCATTTCTGCTCTAATTCCACTTCTCATAAGCATAGGGGTCCTTGAAACAAAAACAGAGTTTCACCAAGCAGAAATTAAGAATCCAATTAGTAACATCATTCCTGTTTTCTTTCTTCCTGTAGGAGGATCTCCTTATATAGCAGCCAAAATCAATGAAGCTAAAGATTTACTAGAAGGTCAAGCTAAAAAGTGAAGTAAACGTATGATGAACTTACATTTGATAGTTCTTATCAGTTATGTGTACAAGTACCAACTTTTTATAAAATGTCCCAAAGCTACAAATTTTAAAAATGATTTAGCACAAACTAAGTCAAAGTCTTGTATAAATTTAAATTTGAGGATTTTGTCAGATTATAGAATATTTGGAGATTACTGCTCAATAATTATGGGTAAATGCATACTATTTGAATAGAAATATTTTCCATAACTCATTTAGCAAATAATGTAGTACATACTTCAAGGCAAAGTGAACAAGAAGGTCTCTCCTCTCAAGGAACCCCAATGTAATGGGAGACTGATAAACTGGTAATTAAAATACAGTGTGATAAATACTATGATATAATTAGCATAGGTCATTACAGTAGGCTCATTGGGAAGAAGCGTCATCAAGGTTTCAGGGAGCTGGCTCAGCGGCTTGGAGCTGTAAATTTAAGAGTGAATTTAGCCACAACTTTGACCTAAAAACATTGATGTAGGTATGTATGTGTATGTCACTGACAATTCAATTTCATACATTAAAAACTTGATTAAAAAAGATGAAAGTCTTGTTTTTAAATAAGAAAAATATTTACATTGTATTCAGCTAGCCCCTTCAAAAAACTGACCATTTATACATTTTTTTTTACATAATCAAAAGTTTTGCCTTTGTTACGACCAGGGTTAAACACAATTAGCTAAACTGAAATGCCCTCAATTAGCAAAATGTCCAGCTTGGACTCAGTTTATACAATGATGTATTTACTGAATTTTGCCATGTATAGCACACACCCACGTTGTTGTGCACATTATACATGGGATTATTTATGCCCATTAATTATACCCATGATATGTAATCATGTATAATGCACAGCCTATTTTACCCTCAAAAATTTGGGAAGGAAAGTACATTATACATGGTGTAACACATACATGGCATTTGAGAGCCAATGGCTTTTGATCTAACATGTAAGGATCATAATCAAAGGACTTGTCTCTTGCAGTACTTTAGTATGTTCAGCTTTAAGAGACCATGCTCCCTACCATCTAAACTTTATTAAATCATCTTAAAAGTTCTTAATGGAGAACACATGTTCAAGTTCGAGGTAATGGAGGTTCAAGGTTGGAATGTGTTTAGGGGCATTTCGAAGTTGGGGTACAGCGGCTCTTTTGGTTTATTTTCCATCCTGTTTCCTTGTTTAAAATCCAATGTTATGATTAGGCATCCATGGCTTTTGTGTACGAGAAATCTTTTTATTTCCGGGGAAGAGATATGCAGACTCATTTGATTGTTATTCCAAGTAGTTATGTTCTGTAAAGTTACCGAGAACACTGATTTACCAAATAGTGAACCACTGTTCCTAGGGAAAATAGATTCCTGTAAGCCTCTGGTCACATTTTTGTCAACGTGTGTGTGTGTGCGCGTGTGTAAATATATATAAAAAACCTTGTTTTGAGTTTTTTTTTAAGGACACCTTAACTTGATATATTGTTGATTCCTTAACATTGAACTCACAGCCAGCACCACTAATTCAGGGCGGCATAACACAGCCTTCTTGTGTTTGGAAAGAGTAGGAAGCACTTCTCAAAGCCTGGGGGTCATTTTAAACAGGGAAATCAATAAAAAGCACAAGAATTGAAAACACTTGGCACTAAATGGATAACAAAAAGGATACTTATTTACAGTATGAAAACTGAAACAAGGCAGAGCTTTACTTTTTGAACATAGGGCAATTCAAATTTTTCACCCCTCATTCTGCATGTTCACAAATGATCAGGAAAATACCTCAACTGTGATTTTGGGGTTACATATAAATTTTAGCAGATAAATTTGCAAATGAGGAATCTGCTAATAATGAGGATCAACTGAATTTTGGCCTGCTAACCTTTTATTTCAGTCCTTTGGACTGATAAAAAACATTTCTAGGACCCAGAGCTTTAAAGGAAAAAAAAAAATCAAAACTTACAAGCAAATTTTTCAAAGACAAATACGAAGTGATAATATGCCAAGAGGCAATCAAGCATGAACTGTAAAAAGGAAAGCTTCATGTAGGGGTGTATTTTTGAATTAATGTTAAGTAGCATACCTGTTTTGAGACAAGTATTAAGACAATGGAAACCACTTTAATACTGAGAACAGAGCCCAATTTTCCTTCACAGTAATCAGCTTCGTTTCCTTCATATACCTTTAATGGAGAATCATCCCTATTTTATTGAAGGCTGTTAGGCAAATCTGCCATCTCTCTTGAGGGGGAAAGTCATCTGTATGAGGGTTCTAGGTCATAGTGGGTAACTGATGGAAGTATATGTATCTTTTTAATAGTGTTTTTTTTTACAAAATACTTAATGTGTAATGTTAACATTAACTACTTACAATGTGCCAGCATCTAAGCATTTTCCCTGTACAGTGAAAGTTCACACTTAATGTTCCACAACTTTAAGTGAAATGATGAACAAACAAAACCAATTTTACCATAGGCTATTGATATACACAAACAAGCTGAGTTCCTGTGGCATTTCAACATTATAATATTGAATGAAACAATCGAGGACCTATTGTAAATGAAGTAACTTCCAAGTACCAAGCTGTTAACTACTGCAGTGTGGTACTTTTCGCAAATCTGGTAACCCCGATGTTTCCTTGGTGGTACAGAGGTGTGAGTCTAGTACTTTCCATCACGCACCTAGCTTGGGGCCTTTTTCTTTGTCAGATAGTGCTTACAGATGGAGACTTTTTTAAGGGGAGAAAGCTATGGGTGACCACCACATGAAGGGAATAGGAAGATGAAGGTTTCAAGTCAAACTTCTGCAGTAGTTGCCAGGCAACTTTGAGCAAGCCATCTATGTGCTTAGGATTCTGCTTCCTCATCTGTTAAAGAGGAAAAATAATGGCCATCTTGAAAATTGTGAGGACCGCTCACATTTTATAGACAGGGAAATAAAGCCAGATCACGTATTTTGAAATAACAGCTAGAAAAACTAATTAAACCCTTGGTATCTATTATGTTCATCTGTGATTTGGTTCTCTAAATACATATTAGTCCTAAAATGCTTTGGGGGAATCCCCACCCCATAGTCTTAAATAGATCTGACCTACCACAATTTTAACCTCCTTCCCTAGTTCCTTCCCTTTTGCCTTCACTGGGCCTGTGCTGGCATTCAATGACCCCTACACTGTACTTTACAAAAAGTGATGAAAGTGGGCTATAATGAGTGGTCCTCAAATTCCAATCTTTTCCCACTCTTAGAATTTTAAGTCTCTTGCCTTCAAGTATTTTCCAAATGATGGGAATACCTTTGGAAGCATTTAAACAAGAAAAAAATGTCTAGTTATTTAAGATTCAAACTATTCAATAGTTGAGAACAATGTAAGTACATGTAGCCCATACCCATATATATTCTGACTCTAGAAGCTTGGTTATATTGGGTTGGCCAGAAAGCCCGTTACTTTTGCTGTACAGAGGCATCGTTAACTTCATTTGAAACAATTTTGTTAAGATTGTATTTTGACAGCTGTCATTATCAGCGTGCATTTAAAAAAACTTAGAAAAACGTGAATTTTTGTGCAGCCATTTTAATACTGAAGATGGAAGAAAATACACGACACTTTCAGCATAGAATGCTTTTATTTCAAGAAAGGTAAAAAAAAACGCAACTGAAATGCAAAAAAAGATTTGTGCAGTATATGGAGAAGGTGCTGTGGCTTAACATGTCAAAAGTGGTTTGTGAAGTTTCTTGGTACTACTGACATTTTGGCCAAATAATTCTTTGCTGTGGGGCTGGTCTTACACATTGGAAGATGTTTAGCAGCACCCCTGGCCTCTACACCCACTAAAAGCCAATAGTGGGAGATAGCTGACATCCTCGAAATACCCAAATCAATATAAGTTATTGGTGAAAGAGAAAAATGTGTGATCTTTTATTTTAAAATGGGACTTTTTAGCCAACCCAAAAATTATGCATTTCCCTGTTGTCAATTTGCTCTGCTCTAAATTAGAACCAAGGGTTAAAGACAAGAAGCAAAACCACCAAGAACTGGAAAAAATGAGGTAACTAGCATCTTAAAGCAAGGATAAAAACCCTAAAACATGAACATGCTATGCTACACTAAAAACATGCCCTACATAAAATCTCGCATCAGAAATATTTAAGAAATAACTCAAGAGTGCTTCATTTAAAGAGTCGTCTTAAATTTCAACACTTCAGATTAGAACATGAGTTTTTTCAATGAGAATTTATAAGGCATCTTGCTGTTCACAATGACCTATAAAAGTTTTGCAATTTAGAAGTATGCAGCGGAGTCACATTTTATTAAGCATAAATGACCCCTCCTCTAAAACACGTTAATCCAATGAAAATTAGAAACTGGCTCAAAAATTTCGAATAACGAGATAGAAAAACATCTGTAAATTTGAAGTGAAAAATACTTAGAATGCTAGCTTTTTCGTTATAGGAAAAGTCCAGAATTGAGGGTAACCTTCAGTACCAGGAAACCTGTATGACCTATACTCTGTGTTGACACCGTTGTTCACAGAGTGCTGTGTGCCTCCTCAGAGCCAACTGTTGCCTTAGCAATAGGATATATGAAGAGCTTCTATCCTGTGTTTCCTATTAGGTCTGACCCAATGAACACATAATCCAGGGTTCAGTTATAATCTGGAACATGTTAACACTTGCTGTTACTTTAGTGGTGTCAATTAATGGAATTTCAAAAATAATTTGTGACACTTTTCTTAACCTAAAGACAAGTTGAAAAATGGAGCTCAAAGAGGTTGATGTATATGTAAGCTTCAGGCAACAATTAAGTATAAAATGATTTAACCAGAAAAACTACAGGAAAACTTTTGTTATGAAGTCTCTAAACTAGAAAATCAGTAGTTACATTTGACAATAAAGGGTACATTCAGAAAATACTCCTGTAATTTCACCCCCCAAAAAAGACATATATTCAATCCCTAAAACACAATAGTGGGGCTTCAAGACTGATAATGTCAGTGAAAAATAAGTTAGCCCTTGCTGTTGGTATCCTCCAGATTATATATAGCATAACTGGAAATATCTAAGATAGACACACATAAAACACCATTTTAATTCAGCATACTCTTTCTTGAAAGTACTTGGGAATATGGTTAAGTGTCACCCGGGGTCCCACATATGAAAAGACTCAAGTTACATTAATACTGGAAAGGCCTTTAGGGGATTAGCTAGTCCAGCCCTCTCTAGTTAGATGAAACAGAGAAAAAGAAGACAGTAACTCCGATCCTGTACTTAGACATACATCTTCTCAAATAGGCAGGCAAATTGACATGGAATTCCTCTTAGAAAAAGCTGCATTATAGTTTATCCAGTGGCATTATTATGCACTGCACTTTAGTACTTGAAATAGTAATACAGATGAATATGTATTTCCTGATATGTACCTTGCTCATCCAGTAATTTGGAATTTTCTTGATTAGACCCTTGCTTGGATTTCTAGAGTAAATGACTGTACTTAAAAATGTATTAGGCTGAACCACAAGAAACTTGCCATTTTTATGTGCGTCAAAAATGATCAACTATTAGCAATTTCCTATGGTTCGACATAACTGACTTATTTTCAACCAGCAGTTGAGTTCAGCTTCAAATTACCACCATGTTCCAAGTTTATACCAAATTGAAATGACTGCTTTATTCCAACAGATCCTGAATACCCAAATGCTGTCATAGGTTAATCATGGATTGTAAGTGACTACTATGCATTCAAGAACACGTCCTAAGAGAGAACTAAAATCTTTTAAATAAAGGTGAGCAAACGCACGTTATACCAGATAACCATATAAAATGGTATAGGGGATCCAAATCATAATCGCAAAGATAGGAGGACTGAATGGTACTTTTACCACATCCTTTTTTGGCCTTTAGTGATTTTGCCAAACCCATAAATCCAGTTCAAACCCAACTGTCCTTTTCTCTCATTTCCAATAACCACCAATCATCTGACAGAGGACTAAACTACATTATAGCCAGTTTTCCATTCACCTGTCCTTGGACTAAGCTCAGCTCACTGCAGGCAGAGCCTATGAGAATGGTTTAAACTTCAAAAACTGTAAGTCTATCTGCAGAGGACACAAATGGTACCATTTCCCAATCTAACTGCAACATTCAGTTAACATGCCAACTTTGCAAGAGACCCTTCTTAGATTAAACACTAGACTAGTAACTATAAAAACACCACTGACATAAAGGTGATGGATCCCAGCCAAAAAAGAATGGTTTGAGTTGAATGGAAATCCAGAATACAATAGTACACCACCAGCTGCTTTAGCCTCCTTCTCACTGGCTGTTTCCCTGTTTTTTGGCTATTTTGCTTGTCTACACGTGTACTTTTTTAAAAATTATATTTAAGTGACCTCCCTCAGCCTTGTCCTTAGCAATACCTCAGGTTGTTTTCACAGTCACCAGTTTGATGTGCTACTTCTCAACTTCGCAAATACCTAACTTCTTAAAAATTAAGATTTCCGTGTATCCATACTATAATTTTACCAATGGTGACTGACCTAACAGATCACACCATTTTGCATAGTTTTAGGCCCACTGAAGGCTTAAAAAAGGTGATGTCAAACCCAGGAATCTTAGGCTTTCCAAAATTTCAGGAATAGATCGTTCTGCCCCCACATAATTTCAGCTCCACTTCATGATTTAGTTCAGATTTCACGTGTGCTGACACAACAGTGGGCTACACAAGACCTTTGGAATAGACATTTTCACCTGGGTGTCTTTGTTTAGCGTGCACTGGCATGTTCTCCTCTATCAACCAACATCTAATAGTGCAGTAACCAAAAAAAGATGCACCCCTCTCAAAGTAAGTTTGGAAAGCTATTTGAACCAACAATGGTTATCTTTGGGTAGAGGGCTTTTCACTTCTGAATCTGAACATGTGCTCTTTAAGCCCCCACAAAGCCTATCACAATTCTTCAACACACATTTCTGAAGGATAAAACATTAGGTTTAATGTGTAAATAATGAAATCTAATACTTATTTCCTAGAATATGGTTATTAGTTTTAGTCTGAAGAACTGCTTGGGCTATACCCACTTTTTAAGGTGATCTAGTTTCTCTTCCTCTCCCATTAAAACAATCTTTATGAGAGAAGGATTTTAGTGAACTCTTCTATAAAGAAGAAAATGAAAAATTTTTTTTCCTTATACCATATTTGCCAATTTGGGGATTAGTGACCAGTCGTCTCATAACTCATAGTTAACTGTAAACCTATTACTGAAGAGAACTAAAAATAAAAAGGCCAACGATTTTACTTGTTTCTAACTTTGATGGGTAAAAATACATTTGTAGGTATATTTTAAAAAATCAGGATATGAAATTATTCATATTGTTATTCAATGTGCAAGAACTAACTATTCACAACACACCTTCCTTAAAAATTGTGTTAATAGGGTTTTTATAAAAAAGCATTTAATAACATCACGTCTTAACCTCAACAATAAATCTGAGGTCTAGGATTATGTACCCTGACCTGGCAATTACAACATTTTTAACTATACTCGCCTGAATTCCCTTTCAATCATTATCAATTAGCTAAAATCACTTAACATTTTTATGCACATAAAAAAATTAACACAAATTATGCATATAAAAACACTTTAAGACACCAAATAACAAAAAGGGCTTTCTTGCTCAGTGATCTATATATTGTGGAGCTAAACTCCCCCATGAATCCACAATTGTATGACCTCACTATTTAGCTGCATATATTATTGTATTGCACTTTTTACAACACACTTGGTGTGAAATTCTTTATCTTCCTAAAATGAAGCCATCTGGCTAAAATATATACACAAAAAAATACAATCATCAGTATGAGAACCTTCAAAATTATTTTGAAAATCAATTTCCATATTTAAAAATTGCTCATACTTCTTTATAAAAATAATTTCTAATAAAGAATTAAAGGCAAAAGTAAAATTCTAGATTTTACCCCACTGCCTTCCAAAGTTGCCCTTGAGTGGAATTTTGTTACAAAGACTTCCTAATATTAGCAAGTGTATAATCAATGCCCTAAGCTATTCTATTCTAACAGACTAAACTTTAAATGCTAAGATTTCAGAGGGTTCATTACAAAGTAATTAACTGACCAACTAATAGTTTGATACTATTTATCAGCAAATATAAATGCTTTTTAAAAAGCAATAGGGATACTATTCTAGGCCTATAAGTAGCTCCAACTACTTTGCAACAGTGGGTATAAAAAGTAGAAAGTTAAAAATCAGCAAATGGAAGATCAAAGTTTATTTACTACCTGCATACAAAAACATATTGCACATCAAACAACCAAAATCAAAAAAAGAAAAAAAAAAAGAAAAAAGAAAAAAAAGTAAGAAAAGGAAAAGATACTCTACTGAAGACTAACATGTAGTTTATACAGAATAAACCTTCTGGAAATTGATCTTTTCAGTAGTTCAGGTTATGTCTGAATGGACATGACTAATTCAGCTTAGTGTTTTTAACTAAAGCTATGTTTGATTTTTAAATACTGTACACTTTAATAAATAAACCAAACAAAGCCTCAATATAGAACAGTCACTGCCAATATCACCCAGTGTCCCTGCAGATGAGTTTAACAAATGTATTCCAGTGGTCTGCAGATTTTCCTCTACATACAGCATTTTAAAAACATTAAAACAGACCAGTTTCCAGACTAAACTAATGAAGAAATTACAATTCAGTGCAAAATATTTTAGACTGCATTTCACTCTAGTTTTCCTCAGGTGAAGAAGTGGTTGCATATTATTAAAAATGTAACAAAAGCAGCTAATGCTTTCATAAAGAGTATTACGTTAGGGATCCCACCCCACCCACCTCCCCCCATCTCTGCCATATTTTGAAAACAAAATAACATTTCCTATAGCCAGCAACTTTTTTTAATGTTACATATACTATTCTCAAGGCACATCTGATGATATATTTTATAACACAGTAGGTGTCAAAGTATGTTTAACATATGATTTCTTCAGGATCCCTCCCTTCTGAATTCCAAATGGAGGAACTGAAAGTGCGATGTAAAGACTGGCGATCCATATTCTATCTTTGGCAAGCTTGTACAAGCACTATTGTAAAATGTAATGTAAAAGAACTGTAAACTAGGAACTTCTTCAGTTTATGAAACACCATTCAGGACTGCTGCTTCTTGAGTGTTTTCTTCTTTTAAGGTATTAATCTTTTCTTCTCCTGGAGTACGCTGTAGCTTAGAAATTTCATCGCCAGAAGCACTAGTTGGGCCATTTATTGCCTTTTCTGAAGGACCATGCTCTTCAATCACATCTTTTGCCTGCCAAAGGGAGACAACTTTTTCAACTTCTTTATAAATGAAATCTATAGCTGAGGAGGAAAATAGCTACATAAACATTAATTCGCTAATAAATAATTTTAGTTTTACATACCACAATGGGTCAAATAATTCAAATGCTCTTAAAAGTTCAAAACAAACACCAATGTACTCCACCTTTCTGGGTCTTTCAACTCTTCGTCTCTAGTACCTAGCAGTGCCTAAACTACAGGAAGAATATGCACTTGTTTACTGAAAACTTGTACCTAATTTTATTTTAACCAGTGGAAAGCTTACCATGTAAAGATATAAACAGTTAATACCCTAAGTAAAGCAAATAATCACCTACTTTACTCACCTTTTTAAAAAAAATCACATTTATATAGCAAATCTTTTAAAGCATTTAACAGAATTAAAAGTCTATATCCGCCACTGAGAAGAGGTATATAGCCTATTGCTCCCCAAATTAAGCAACAGTCTCTATGCCCAGTATCTTTGGGCAGAATGAACTTTACAAATGCTATTTAGAGTTCTAACAGAAAAGTATTTCAGGCTCAAGCATGCATACACTATCTTCAGTTTCGTGGGGCCAACAACAAACTCAAGAGTAGTCTTTAAAATATTATTCATCTATTTGGGGAAACAAGTGATCATACAGAAAGTTAAGTAAAAATAAAGCTAAACCATACCAAAAAAAATAAAATAAAATAACAAAACCTACAGGTTAAATTCTCCTTACCATTTCTTTCTTGTTTTTAGCCAAAGTTTCCCTTGGGAGGTTTCTTTGTCTGCTCTGAGACTCAGCTCTAGAAATATAATCTGCAACTGTGACTGTTGAAGATGAGAAAAAAATTACAGGTGTTGAAAAACTATTTCTAAAGTTTATTTATGGATAAAGAGTAATTTTACTTTTAAAATAAACTAATGGTGGGTTACCCAATTTCAAAATTTTCTTAAGCTGGGTACCACCTCCAACCAAAAACAAAGCCTGAAAAATGTGCCTTTGATTAAGTGATAATAGAAAATTGTAAGCTGGAGATCGAGGAAGACTAGAATGAAGTCCTCTTTCAAAGGAATCCAGCCATTTGCTTCTGGTTGAGTCTACGGCTGTGGTGTAAGTCTGATATAGAAATCAACAGCCAATAGAAAATGCAGCACTCTAAGCCCATGCAATTATCAGTTGGGGAGGTGGCAGGGGGTGGTGGGGAGAAGAGGGCAAATTTGTTATAAATCATGGTGTGGTCCAATTCAATTTGAAAATTTCATCCAAAATATAAAAGGTTACTGAAAGATTAGTTGTTCTGTTATTTTTTGAAAACACAAGAAATCCAAGTGTGGCATTTTATGGTTCCTTTTAAACAATCCACACTAAAAACCAGTGTAAGTGATATCCAATAAAAAACTGCAAGCATACTAAAGATGACACAAAACCAGCCTAAAAATGTGGACACTGATCATCACGAAAGAAATGGGCTCCATGAATTTACTAACCACTCCGTCCCGACTTTGCCAATCTCTCAATCTTTTAAGGTACTGATTGAGGTGCTTATGTGTTTGCAAGTAAGTGGGTAGGTAGCAGTAGTGATATAGAAAAAAGAATAACCCGAACTAACATCCTACTGCCAAACCAGTGCCACAATTGACCTCTTGTCTACAGGTACTCTGGGCTGGCCCCACTTTATACCTAAATCCTTTCTCCCCAAGGACTTGCAACTTAGAATTCACTTATTTGAAGAAGCATCAAAATAATCATCCTCGTTCCTTGAAAGAATTAACTACAAGAAACTGGTGATGAAAAAATCTCTATGTGAAATACAGTATACTTTAAATTATGGGAGCAGGTTAATTATGTAAAGAATGAAAATTCAAGTAAATTTCAAATTAAGATCACTAGGTACAGGGAGGATTGGTCCATCAGGTTCAAATTATATGAAAATAGAGTATTTTGATATAATAGAAATGCTAACACTGTTATAAGCTCCAAGAGCTGTCTAGAACTACCAAAAAAATTTTAAATCTTGAGTAAACAACTTAACTCAGAACTAATACCTCTCATTTATTAGAAACACCATTAAAGATGTTTGTTGCCTAAATCAGCCTCTTTTCTTTCAAATTATAAGGAACTCAGTGTGCTCATTTTGAAGCTTTTAAAATCATTTAAATTCACTGTAAATGAATTATAAATCCATTTAATAATGGTTTGCAAAACTGGGGAGGAGGATACCATCAAATCCACTTTATTATTATGCCTACATACATGGCAGCAAAACCATACTGGGAATGATTCCAGTTTGGGGAGCACCATAATAAATTCAGTTTCCATAATTCAGCCCTCAGTGATACCTGGAAGAACTCATCTACTTGGAAACCCTGATAATTCTTATAACCTTTTATCCACTATGTACAGATATAGAATAATATGCTTTGATATAGTTTATCAATTAAATTAACAGGCACTTAGCTGGAAAAATAAAAATTTACTAGTGCTCCTCACCTTCCCCCCCAAGGGGAGGTAAAACCAAAACATCAGCTGATAAAAATGAACAAAAATACCCTGTTTATAGCCAGTCTTTATAATGTAAGTCACTTAAAAGTTCAATACAGATGAATAGTTATAATATCTACTGTACTATTTTAGATATTATAACTAGTATCTAAAAAATGCAAGCAATTTATGCAATATAATTTGAACTCTAGAATTTCCTCTAAGGTGTCCAAGTTAATCAGTTGGTCAAGTATATTGTCATATTCTTAGTAAAGAATACTCAGTATTTAATTTCCATTAAGGACAACAAGAAATTTTAAGCAAATGAGAATAAATTAAATAACTGCATACTTAAGAGAATGCTAATATTTTTTAGATGGAAGCTGCCTTCCCAGAAAGGCAAGTGGCCAGGGGCAATGAGAAAATGGTGTTCTTGTCCTACCTATCTTATCTTGGGGTTTGGTTGTCTTTTTCGGGGGGTGGAGAAGAGGGAGAGCAGGCTAGGGAAGGAAAGGAGTTCTAAGATGAAAAGTAGTTTTTCCAAAGTGAGTAAAATAGAAATAAATGCAATATGGAACATAAGTTATTGAAAACTCCAAATTACTCAAGTTTCAATTAATACCATGCAGAAATTTCTACCTCCTCTTTAACAAGCTATGTTATTGCTTTTATGTCCACTGACTTAGCAATAAACCACCACCCATCTAATTAATAAATTACACTGTAATTTGTGCTGTGTTGAGCCCATACTGGTAGCCTGAATTTTTTATTTATAAAATATGGCCAGATACTGCATTCACTGCTGTGCCAGCTTCAAAAACCAAAATACAATCTCTTGATCAAACTATATTTCTAGCACTAAAGAGAGAGGAAAAAGAATAGGGGGGAAAACAGTATTTTGTGGAAACTTTCTGTTCTTGACAATATTTAATTCCTTTTAAATTTATAACTATCATTAAAACATGAAAATTTTTTTCAATGGAAACTAATACCTTTAACTGGTTTTCCCAAATGTCTCTAGAACCACTAAACTTAAAATACTAAAGATACTGGAATTTACATTCTTTATTTGGGGAAAACACATAAAAGAATTTGCTCTGAAAAGAATGCAAAAATTGATTAGTTTTAAAGGGGTTTATTTCTGGTGCACACAATTTCTTCATTGTGAATATACATGTGATTCTCTGTACACAAAAAATGAAATTATGTTCAAAATAATATAGACACAGCAAACAGGTTTCTTTAAAGTTACTAAAAATATGACTACTTAAAAATTAACATTCTAAAGCTAAGTAAGTACTATTAATTTGAATAGTTAGTAGGTGTAGGGAAAAGCATCACACTACAATAAACAGAAACATAACATGCATTCCTCTTATTAGGAAAAAGTCACTCAAGTATTTTTCTCATTTATACTTTTTTTAATAAAAACTGTGGGTTATTACTACAATTCCCACAAAAATGAGGTGCTAAATGCAGACAGAGTAAGCAGGCACCATGCAAAAGCTGCCCGGTTTTGCCAATCAACCTCAATCACAATCTACAATATGGTCCCTGGGATGGCAGGCCCCAACTCAAGTGTGAAGAATCTGCCAAATGGACAAAATAATAGTCTTCTCAACAGTATTTCCATGTAAAAATGGAGACATAACATTAGTTCAATTAGACGTTACTAAACATGGCGTCAAGGAAGAATGCATTTTCTTGAGTAGTAGTCTTATTAGTTGAGTAAACAATTTATGCAATGCACATTTTGAATGTATATGCACACATGTGTACATGTAAGTATAATATATTTAGAAAGCAGACACATGACATTTTTTTTCATGCTTATGACCTGGTGTTGTCAACAGGTCCACTCAAGTTACCTGGCTGTCTATCTTCTGCCTGACCCCTGAAACGACGCCTGCGGCTACGATTGCGTCGCTGGGGTTTTTTTTCACTATCATCTGTAATTGCAAAATTTACCATGAACTATTCTGACGAAAACAAAATGAAACAAAACAAAACAAAAAAACTGTTCCTTCAAAGATTTAGGGAAGGGAAAAGAGAACCTTTCAGGTATATAAGGAAGACAAAACAACGTAAGTTACTGACAGGAAAACTACTTCTGTAGTTTTAAGCATTCCAAATATATTTACAAAATGATATTATCATCTGGAAATTAAGAGGGTTTTAACTCTTACAAACTCTAAGACTTAATTTAAAATTGCCATCATTCAGGAATTAAGTTTTCCTCTCCAATATAGTTTACTTTTTACCAAAGTAAATGACATTTTAGCCCTTTGGAAATTAATGCCTACTCAATATACATACTTTCACTAGTGTCATTTATAATTTTTAAGAAGTGAGCTGAAAGCCCAATTTTGGTGTAGGAACAATAAGAGTATTAAGTGCCTCGCAGTCTGTATATTTGTATTATTTAATGGTATCTAAGGGCACTTTAATAAACCCTCTCAGTTTCAAATAATCTGGCTATACAAATCTGAGAACTAGACATGTGAGACAGACACAAAGCTATCATCTTGCTTAAAGTAAGCACTAAAAAAATCCAGTTTTAAAATTGCATGTTTGGTTTTTTTTTAAAGCATCATATGTTAACAGTATCATATAATATATATCTTTTTCCCAAGTGCTTACATACCTAGCCCATTTTCATTAACTGAAGCTGTATCAGATTCAGTCATTCCATCCATCAGAACAGCATCTTCATCAGTCCTTCGTCTACGAGACCGCCTACGACGGTTAGTACTGTGATGAGATTCGCTGGCATCAGTGTCTGCAGTCTGATCTGATTCTGTATTATCAAGTAAGCTGTATGGATTGCTGTCTGGATCTTTGAGCACTATATGCATGTCAGAGGCAAGAAATATTCATTTAAGAGAGCTGCAGTTATTAGGAAAGTTTTGATCTATACTGAGCTATATTAATTAACGATAAACTTCAATTTTCCCCCAATAAAAATATATTTTCTTCAAATGTTTTCTGAATCACTACTTCACCTGGAAAATAACAAATACGAAAAAACTTTAAATGGCAATGAAAAATTAAAGCAGAAGATGAGCAGACGCCTCAACTTCTTACCATTTCCCTTTAACTTGTTTTGAAAATGTTATTACAAAATAGTGTATTATTAATGCTATTTCTGACATTCACATTCCTAGCTAATCCTGCCCAGAGGTTAAAAAAATAAAGAGAAATCAACATTAAGCTAATACGAATTAATTCTAATTTTGTCCCCTTTACTTAGTTCAAGTTGACTGCTGCTTCTTTCTGCTAATATTAATGGACTACTCCCAAATAATAACACCTGCACTCCACAACTTACCAGAAATGTTACTACAAACTGAAGCTGTCAAAACAAGCCTACACATAAAAAAGCAAACTAAAAAAGCTGAAATTCTATCTGGTCATAGCAAAATGTGGAAATGAATGTTGACTAGTACTCCCATCTCCAGAAACAAAGAGTGAAAGGTGGGGTAGGGTGGGGTGAGGGTGGGAAAGGAAAAGTTTTAAGATATAATTTAATAAGAAAAAAATACCCATCTTACCTATGTGCATTTATTGGGGGTAGGGTGGGGTGAGGGTGGGAAAGGAAAAGTTTTAAGATATAATTTAATAAGAAAAAAATACCCATCTTACCTATGTGCATTTATTGCCTCCACCAATCAAATTATAGAAGAAATTCACCTAATCACGACTTTTCCTTTCTAAGTTTCCTTTGGTAACAGCTAGCAAGCTAGCATCTTTGCAAAAGACACTAAGTTTATCCATTAATCATAAACACTAAGTAAAGTACATTTATTTTGTAATGCAGCATACTAAAGTTTTATAAAACTTGGTAATAGTGAACCATGTACTAAAATATAAAAACTATTTACCTGAACTCCTATAAACTAAATTTTAGGAATCAAAGATTTCACTGGAACTAGAGAGTACCTTCTAAAAGTCTCTAAATTTTGTGATTTGTTCCAGTTTTTTCTCATTTGTAAGCACACTTGGTATATACTTAATTAAATATACATGTGTTCTATAACATTTAAAATACTATATAAACTTTCATAGGTCATAATATAACACTAAGAGTGGCTTTCTTAAAGTTTTATAAATAATTTTAAGGTTATATTCCTGACAATTCTTTCCCCGGCCCATTATGCTAAGCAAGAACATTCTGGCAACTTTACAACTCAAGTTATAGCATTCAAAATTTTCCCAAAAAATAAACCATGAGTAGAAAGTGCTTGCACACCTCAAATCTCAGTCTTCTAAACACTTGTTTATAACTCAATTCCTCAATTTTTAAAAATTTAAGATTTACAATTTTTCCAGGTTTCCAAAGCAGTACACAGTGTAGCAAAGAATGTTTTTTCAGTTACTTTTCAATATTAAGTATAAAAGGTATTTAGACCTTGCTGAGCATAAGAATTCTCTGGATATGTCTGGCCAAGAAATACACAACACTCAAAAACTCCAGAGGGGGGGAAAAAAATTCTAATTTCATAAGTCCCCCTCCCCCAAAATTGAAGGGATAAACATCTAACCATAGAAACAGAATCAGCCAACTGAAGTTTCTCTGACCCAAATAGTCTAGCTAAACCTTCACTGATAAAACACTCTACAGAGCTTTTCCTCATCTTGGTGTATTGTGCTACTAGAGTGGGAAGAGAAACTTCCAAAAATGGGTGGCCCTGGGAAATGAACTAACTTGTATAAAGTTACAATGTTTACAAAGAAAGGATGCTGACATAGTATATAAAAGACTACCAGAACTGATGGAGGATTTGCCACCACGTGGTCCACCACGACCTCGACCCCCTGAAACACTTCTGCCTCTTCCTCCTGGGCGTCTCCTACTGTCACGCTGATGTCGGCTCTCTCGATCGTCTTCTCCTGCCAACGACCAATCACTCAGCTCATCTTTACGCTCAGATTCTGTTTCAGAGGGGTTAGACAGCTCAGAGTTTGTACCTTGGGAAAGAAGAGAGCATAAGCCAATTTTTAAGAAATAAAAAAAAACTGAAAAATTTCAAAATTATTTCTTGAAAATCATTGTTTAAATAACCCTACTAACTGGTTGCTACAGTAAAGTAAAATACAACCACTGATTTTGAAATTTAACTAAAATAATGAAATGTTAATATTATGCTAGTAATGTCATATCTACTATTCAGATAGATAAAACCTGAATTGTTTGTACGTGCAGAAACAGAGCCAACAGACTAGATTACAGAAAACATACAAAACGTTACATATACAATATAGAAATGTACTTAATGGAAAAATGTTTTTAAAAATTTTTCCATTTTTTAGGTTCAATATCAAATTAGTATTAACGGATATAACCACTATCCAATACTTAAAAGCAAACTTAATTATATTTAGAAAAATAAATAATTATATAGTATATTTCATCATTTCACTAATTCTAGGAGCACATTTTTTTTCATTTTAACATCTCTGAAATCATAATGTTTCTGGTAATTGATGATCTCTTATAAAATGGAAGTGTATTTTTAGTGGCTGTACATAAAATATGTTTTGTGAACAAGTATCAAATTAGAATACAGTATTTGAAATTAATGAACAAATTTTGAAAGGTTATTCTGAGAAAAGACCACTTGAAACTGATGAGATGTAAAGCCATTTTCAATGACACATAAATTCGGCCTGATTTTTAAAAGTTTACAGACCATTTCAAACTTTCAAATGACCTATTTTAATAGTGACCCTTTAAAAATTTAAACACTGCAACTATTCTATAGAAGCCTACAATATCATCATCATTACATAAAATATGTGGCCCAATCACTATCATACTAATTTCCACTTCTATTCTTTAATAGTTCTGGAGTGCCACTTCCACCCTTTCCTTCTATCATATATGCAAATATATCTCTTTCAAACCCCAGTTTAATTTCTAGGTTCAAATTTAAATGAAAACAGACCTCTCCCCCCTTCTCTCATTCCCTTAGAAGTAATATATATCTATCATGCAGTGTTGCCAAATGTTGTTCCTATTTTTATCCTTTTGAATCTGCTTCTCACTTGGACTGTGATAAATTTAAAGAATGGAGCTCTGTCTCATACCTCCAAAATGCCCCCAGACACATACCAATGAATGTAACCATTTTTTCTTGAGTAAATTTGCTGCATGACTTTGAAGCTCCTTCACAAAATAAGTGTTTCCATGATAAACTATGATTTCCCTACATTTAAATGCCACCGTCATTTGATAATAAAAGCAAAGCACAAAGAGCTCTTCAGATGTAAAAGTTAGAAGTACTAAGGTGCAGGAAACAAGATGTGAAGAAGTTTAAGAAATGAAGCAGCCTACCAGCTTCCTTTCTCCTTAAAATACCTCTTCAATGCTTCATTTTTTCCTCCACAAGCCATTAAATATGGATATAAATTGTCAATTATGTAAGAATGGATTAAATAATTAGTTGGAAGTATATTTTAGAAAGAACTTAACAAGTTTCTGTTATACATATTCGAATCTTTGTTAGGAATAAGAATCTCACAAAAAAGCATGAGTCTCCCAAACACTTATTTTTCCAACACAAAAAAAGAACTTTATTAGCTGACAGTTTGTTGGAATAAGGGCAATTTATCATTTCATGAGTAGTGAAGGAAATCTTTGGTATGTAT
This sequence comes from Mormoops blainvillei, assembly GCA_004026545.1. Lineage (NCBI taxonomy): Eukaryota > Metazoa > Chordata > Mammalia > Chiroptera > Mormoopidae > Mormoops > Mormoops blainvillei. The sequence continues at coordinate 110,692 of PVJD01003436.1, read as the reverse complement.
AAGAACTTTGGAATTTATTTACAAATTTACTTAAAAGGCTTTAAAAATTCATAAAACTGATTCAATTTTAATGACTCCAACAAATAAAAAGACCTGTTTTTAACAGAATTTTAAATCAGATTTTCCCCCTCTCTAAGACCTCACCTATGAGATGGTTCAGATACTTTTCAATGAACATGCATGCAAACTTAATAGCTGAAGCACCACATGGTATTAAATCCACATGTCATCCATTCAAAGATATATTTTGTGTGCCATTAAAAAGAAATGTTGCCAATTAAAGTTGTAAGACATCATCCATTATAAGACACATAACTTCAGAGATATAATATTGCGAAAATGTTTCTTAAATAGTTTATATGTACTAATCTTCTTGAAAATCCTCCTGATATTAAGTGGACAAAGAAAACCTAGAATCAAATTCAAATGATTTTCTCTCCATCCCACTTAAGATCCATGGCTATTTCCAGAAATACAATGGTACTTAGTCTGGAAAGATTCAGAGGTAAGAGTGCCATCTACTGAACAATTTGAATAGCTTTCTTCCGTCCTGATGATATTCCTCTACCACTCTCGCATAAATTTATTACCTACTCTCAACAAAAGCATTTTGCCAAAAAGTGATCTCTTATCAATAACCTAACTTGACTTCTCACAGAGACTTGTAAAATTCTTTGGCAAATTCAACCTTATCATCCAAAAAGCTAAATCTGATTATTTGTACTAGTAATCTGTACCTCTAAAATCATTCAGTATGTACTTAATTTCTATTTAATTACTAGCTTTCTCTTGTATTAAATGTATTTTCAGGAATATAATAATAGTTCACAATTCTCAACCCTTCACATGCTAAACAATTATTACGTTACTGAAATTTGCTTTTCAGGTTTTAATACAGGGTTTTAACTTTAAAAATAAAAAAGATCAAGAAACCAGGATATGAAATGAAAGGGAAAATTAACCTTCGAACTCTGCAACAAATAAAAAACAGTACTCATTTAACATATGAGTACTGGCAACATTAAATGATACTTCAGTCAAACATGACGTAAAATTTCGTTAAGGAAAATTTTTTCCAAAGCAATTAAAATGGGGGACGGGGGGTGGAGTGGAGAGAAGAGAAGGGAAGAGACAGGAAAGAGCATGAGGGAGGAAAAAAACCAGGTCACTGCTAAGCTCCAAGTCCAAATGTAGAAAAATGGAAAACTCCAAAGCTGAAGAAGAATAAGTGAGAATTTAGGATTAGAGAATTACTGACCATCCCCATCCATTGGCCTCTTGCTATAGGGGTTAGGCCCCATCCTCAGAGTAGGCTAAACATATTTTAGAAAAATGTTAATCAGGTTCTGATTTTTAAAGCCCTCACTTTAGTGAAATGCTGTATTCCACAAAATAATTCCAGGGACATTAATGCTCAGAACTGCTGAATGAGCCAATAAAGTGTATTTTAAAAGCTATTACGTAGTTGTTATATGCAATCTTGGCACAGTGGTTAGCATATTTTTCCCTTTTCACTTTTCCCAAAGGGAAAGCAAAAGATGATTCCTAGCATTATCAATTAAAAAAAAAATCACTAGATTTTTTACTGGAAAATGTATACAACTGTGCAAGAGAAATAGTTAGAAAACAAGTTTCTCATATATATATATTTATTCTAAGTCTTTAGAATAAATACGATCATGAACTACCAACTTAACAAAAACATGTTTCATTTCATTATATGGTTGCTTGAACGTTACATACCTTTCACTGTCATTAACATAAAGTATGCCATCAAGGCTACTAAGACATACGCCTCTGAACTATCCACTACCCTCAAAGTCAAGATAGAATGAGGAACTAACTAAACAATATTAAGCAAAATGTATTGGAGCACCTAAACTAGAACTAGTAACAACAAAAAAAATTTTTTTTTACCATAACCGGAGGTGTAATTAGGGCCCCGACGACCTCTGCCTCTTCCACTATAAGACCTAGAACCTTGTACAGAAGAGACGGTACTTTCATCAGTGGCATATCCTTTCTCTTTTTCAGGCCCTCTGGTGGAAGAAGGTCTGAAACCCATACCAATCTGTCGTAGCTGTTCATCAATCTGTAGGCGTTCCATTCTTAGCTGTTCTACTTCCTGTAATCAAAACAATTCAGGGTAAATCTTATTTGTAACTTTTTGTTTTCTTAAAACCTAAAGCTAGAGCTATACTCCCTACCAATAAAGAAGCTGTGATCTTGGGCATCTGGTCAATTACAACTATGCTCCTAGTAAACACAACCTGCAATGTCACTTGCTAATTCGACTCACCATTTACTGATGCCTTAGCATGTTTGTGCCAACCATTTTCAGTGCTATAAACATACAATGTAAAAAAAAAAAAAGAGACAAGGTCTCTCTTTTAAGGGGATGCTCAACAGACAAGTGTTAAAATAACCCATTTATTAAATAGCTAATAAGTATACAATGTCACCAAATTTAGCTTTGAAGGAATTAACTCTGTTAAATGAGGTTCAGTTAACATCTACGAAAGGTACCATTAATAACCTACTTTCCTATCAAAATAATGACACCTGAGTTGTAATCTACAAAAACTAGTAGGCTTGGCCGTTCAGTAATGAGGTCATCACAGGATGTGAAGATAAGGTGTCTAAACAAACAATGCGCTTAGCTTTATAAATGTTAGCAGAATACTTAGTTGAGTATTGGAAGATAAAACATGGGTTTAAAATGCCAGACTGAATGAATTGAGACTTAGAAAAAGATTAAGTTTTAAAAGAAAGAGATGAGGTTATCAGAGGTGCTTTCAAAATACTGACAGAACAGCAATGAGTGACTGAAAGGAAAACATACTACACAGCAGCTGAGGAAGTTACTAGGAACAAGAAAAACACAGCAGGAATAAAAAAGCAACAGTGGAAAATGACAAATGCAACTTTTAATAATTTACAAGGTATTTCTTTTCTAAAACACTTGCTCTTTATCAACTCAAACAGGCTATGTTAGAAACAACAATTAAAAATTATAAAAAATGATGTCTATGAGGATAGTGCATCTGATTCAGATAACACGAGTTACAAAGTAAGCCTGTCTTCACTCTTGGTCTGTGCCATGTCTGCATGTAAAACATCAAAGTAAAAACAAAACAGTTCCAGTACAGAACGTGTAGGTACATAAGTGACAAGAATCAAACTATAGGAATACAAGAGTAACTTTTTCTGAAACAGTAAGGAAAGAAATATAGAAGTTCAGAGGGAAAGAGAAACAATGTGCATGAGGCAAAACACTTTATTATGGCAAAAGACCATTTAATTCTAAATTCTCACAGAAAAACAAAGTATATCTAAACCTAAATTAACAGCATGTAAACACTGGAAATATACTACAAGGAAATATCAAATTAATTTAAATATAAGTTTAATGTAAGGAGCAACAATGATTTAAATGAGAACAGTATACAAACCTTCAGGTAAGCAATATGGTACTCTAAAAGGACCTGCACATTTCCAATGCTTTCTTTAGTGCCAACAAATACAAATGGAACCATCCCCTGTAAGAAAACAAAACGTCCTCAAGCATTTAATATTTTAACAAAGTTCTAGCCTAAATGTGACATACCAATATGTAATCTAGAAAGCTTTTCTGAAACACAGCAATTTACGTCTATTTAACGTCAGTGTTAAAATATGCTGCTAAAAAAATAAATATAACTTGAAATACTGAGATTTTCAATAACATCATATTTATACTATGGCTTAGTATTTAAGAAATTACTTTTTAAATATCAGTTTATACCACGCTTTTAAATTTCTAATTCAATCTAATATTCTAAGTATATAAACCAATTCTTAAAGAATTTTTTCTTCAAGCTAGCATGAATTTAGACTACATGTATCATATCACTTCAGCAGTGATAGGTTATCCCTATAACATGCGCTCAGATAACAAAACCAATTTATATGTTTTGGAGGGAATGCTTCTCACCATTAACATAAGTATCACCTACAAAATATAAATATTTACACAAAACAAAAGGAATTACTGGTAAGGGCATATACTTAGTCACGAGTATTAAAACAAATCAAAGGAATTAATCCAGGCCTGGTTTACTTTGCTGACTTTCAAAAGAGGAAGGTTTAAAAAAAAAGAAAGTGGTAAGAAAGGTAATTAGGTTAACTAACTGATGGGTTTTTCTTTAAAAAAAATACACTGCCAGCTTACTACCAACTAAGAAGAATGAGTAAAGCCTAAATAAATAGACCCAAATGGTTTCAGTGTCTTTCTTCATTTTCTCGATTTTACAAAACAGTTCCAAATAGTTATGGAATGAAGTGTAGCTTCAGAACTTTTGATTCTGTGTAAGAAACTACTCTGACATTTTCAAGATACAGGAAATTGAAAAGTAGAAAGGAACACACCAGGACTGGTGTTAAGGATGCAGTAGAAGGCACAGCTATCATGGAGCTTACAGAAAGCTGTAATTACAACTATGAAAACATGAAACAAGGGAATCTAACATAGGCTTACGAGTGAGGAAATCTTGACCCTGTTCTCAGGAATTCCTAGGCAGATATGAGAGGATGCAAAGTAAATAAAATTCAGAGGAGAGAGAGGAAAAGATCTAAAAAATTTTAAACACAAACCATATTTCTGGGACTACATTATTCTAAATCTGTTTTTAAAAATTCCAATTTTATACTTGAGCAATTTGCCCAAAGTCGTAAAATTAGACAGCCAATTTCATACCCAGTTACCTTGTTACAAATAACAATCACTTGTTAATTTCTAGAATTTACGTTAAGGAATAAGGATACATAAAGTCCCTGCTCTAAAGGCTATCACAATCTCAGAAAAGATGCTAACCATTCTTGTAATAAACCCACTGTATAGCAATCAGTGATATGCCAGAATGTGAATTATACCACCCCAGATGTGGAAACTTAGGAAAAATCATAAGAACATTATTACTAGTATTGAAAGTACATGTTAAAAACAAACAGGATTTTACCAAGTACATAAAGAAGGGAAAGTCAATCTAGACAGATGATCTGTAAGGAATAAGAGAAATACAATCCTTGACCCTGAACTGGAAATGTTATCACCAATGTTTACTGCCAAAGAAAAGGAGAAGTAAAAAGATGCATAATTTAATGGCTATTATAAGCTGTAATAAGAAAAAAAATTAAAGAATAAACTATTATTACTGAATAAATTCATTTATAAATTCATACATATTTCACTGAAATTCCCAATTTTTAAAACTTGTTAAAACTGGTTACTTATATTTAATATATACATGGCACTGAGACAAGCAATCAGCACTCAGAAAAAATAAATCTGCATCCTTGTTCCTGATATATCAAATTATTCCAATTTGCACTATAATTTAGCATTTAAATGTGCTAAAAAATTAAGAAATTACTTTTTAAGTGTCAGCTTGTATCAGGTGTTCTAATCTAATGAGTGAAAATTTAATGGACAGATGGAAGGGAGGCCTGGAGAAGAAAACATGTATGAATTTCTGAATGATCTATGAGTAGGAAAGACCCTGCCAAGCATGACACAAAATTTACAAATCACACCATAAAGTATAAGTCTAAAGAAATTAAACAAAATAAAAAATTATGTCTACACAGAAAAAAATCAAAAGAAACCATGAAAAGACTAACACCTCCTTATAATGCAAAAAGTTCTTATAACTCAGTAAAATTTTTAAAAATATGCAAAGAACAAACAAGCTCTTCACAGAGAAAGGTCTTCTAAGCGTATGGAAAGATAACATGTACACCTTACGGAATGGCACAAATTAAATTTGATAAAACTCAATATTGGCCAATATGGGAAAAATAGACATTTTCTATACTGGTGGAGAAAACGTGTGGGAAAACTTAACAAGATCTACATATTTAAATACCATGTACTCTGTGATCTAACAAATCCACTTCCAGGTATTTACTCTCCAGTCACAAGGGATGTTTGCTGCAATAATGTTTTTAATAGCAAAACAGACATGAAAAGGCAACTGACAAGTCAAAAATCTAAAGGGATGATGGAAAAAGGCGACACAGAAAGCACACTGATACACATTTGTTTTTCAGACTATCTGAGGGGGGACTCCAAACAAACCTGAATTTCTAAAAAATCTTGTATTTACTCCTACATGTTTAAACTTCAGTCACCTTCAAAGTACTCTCCTTTTGATGGAATATACCTATTGAGGCTTTTTCCCACTGCTCAAAACAATTTTTGAACTCATTGATTTTGATGCCTTTTAGTGCTTCTGCCATCTTCTGTTTCACCTTTTCCACACTGGCAAAACGTTTCTCTTTGAGGACTTTTGTCACCCAGGGAAACAAAAAAAAAAAGTAATTCAGGGTAAGACTGGGTGAAGAGGGAGGGTGGTACACAGGGGTCATGCCATTTTTGGTCAAAAACTGCTAAACACTCAGCGTGGTGTGGACAGGTGCTCTTGTAAATCACCCATCACAAAATGGGCAAACACGCTGAACAAGTCTTCAAAAAAATTTCACTGAGGCCAAATGCAGCCTCTCAAAACAATGCCAGCTGGAACAATGAAACAGATGGATTCCTAGAACACTCACCTAGTGGGGGAAGGGCCCCCACTCCAGAAGATAACTGGTTTTTGGGGGTCCCCCCCCTTGCACCCTTCTGTACTGTTCGAATTTCTAAACATATTTCTTTTACAATTAAACACTCTAATCTTAAAAAACCTTAATTAACTGATTTAAAATATCAAGTGCCTACTCTATATAATTTGCTGAGCTAGGGAAATTGAAGAAAATGAGAATTCAGATTTGATGTCTTGAAGTAGTTTATAACCTGGCTTGGAGATATAAGTTAAAATTAACCAAAAAATATATAAGGCTGAAAGAAAATCATTAAATACCAAACTATGCAGATAATAATTACTACAAATACAGGTAGGAAAGGTCATCTCAGGCCAGAGGTGAGTCACCAAAGACTTCACAGACAGCAAGTTATAAACAGTCTCAAGGGGATTTAGATAGCTTAAACTGTGAAATGGTGGCGTGAAATAAGCCAATACCAACCTTTAGATTTAACCTGCAATGCTTCAAAAATTGAAAAATTCTATATAGTATTATAGATTTCCAGAGTCTTTAAAAAATATCAGAAGATATAGCAACATAATGCAGCAGTCCCACATTGTCAACCAGATTAAAACCAAGCAGCGTGTTTCTTTTATAGAAAGGCACTGGGTACATCCCAACCTCCTTAATCATTTACATGATCTGCTTGGTTTCTGCAAGCATTTAAATTTAACCCTAGCACAGAAACAGCAGTAATAATGACCAAAACTATAAACACCAAAAAGTGTAAATTTTTATTTATGAAGGAAGACCTAGAAGAATTCACTTGCAACAAGATGACAAATAATGGAAAGTAACTGGGATAAATCAAGCTAAGGGGAGATCAGGTGTTACTATCAAGCTAAGGAATTTATATTTGAGTCTTTTAATAGCCTTTACCAGTAAACATCCTGATCTTCAGACCATTTTCAAATTGGGATTGTATGCTAATGAACCTCCTCCATTATTTTATATATTAAATATAAAATGGGAAAGTGCCAATTATAATAGTATGGCACCATTAATTTTATTCCTTATGTCAAGGCTCTTAAAGTCATGAAAAACGGTGGGAAGGGGAGGAATGTTTACTTAAGAATAAGTAAAAGTTACTAGAGATTTACAGCAATTTGGAAACAGTGCAAGATGAAATCAACCTGAGCCACTGAGTACTCATTTGTATAGCACTAAGTCAACTGTTTTTCTTCATTCATTTTAAAGGTGTATTTACCTCCACATTCTAACTAATGAAAATGAAAAAAGGAAGCGACTGTCTTTGATAGGCAGTTCCACAACATCCTTGATGTGAGGCTATTTATCTAGGCTAGATGTCTACAGTTTTCTCTCTTTTGTTTTTGAGACTGACTATTCAACAGGCTAAAAAACTCTCCAAACAGTAATCTATTGTGCAAACTGACAAAGTTGTGTGTGTACTGCTCGAAGCTAATTTGGAGGAAAATCCTTGCCTTATATTCCGACATACGAAGTTTAAGTCAGCTATACAAAGCTGACTACTGGGGCCACAAAGGAAAGAAATCCTGAAACTGATGTATGAAGAGTAAAGAACAGCGCTGTGGACAAAATATCAACATGTGAAGAATAACTGAAAAGAGATTTCAGAAAGTAAGTATCAAAATACCAAAATAGAAGCTTAAAGATTTCCATTAATAAATGGTCAGTACTTTCAGATTTTCTAAAACTGTCAAGTTGAATGTTGTTTATCAAGAATTCCTTTATAAAAGACTTTTGTTGAATATCAAATGGAAGAGCTTTACATTCTCTTACAAGTACAAAAAAAGGACTGGTAAGATAATCAAATTGAAACCTTTAGTCAAAAAATTGGCTTACTGAGTACTGAGAAACTAACCAAGAACCCAAGGCCCACAATTAAAGGTGACTTGTTTTCCAAGCATGAAAAGAAACATTGTAAGGTATAGAATTTTATCATATTTTTTAGTTTCACTTTTGCTTCTTTCTTCTTCTTTTTTTTTTAAGAGGGAGAGGAAGAGAGGAAGAGAGGGAAAGAAACTCTACGTGAGAAACATTGATGGGTTGACTCTTATACATGCCCTGACCAGGGGCCAAACCCGCAACCTAGGCACGTGTCCTGACCAGGAAGTAAACCCGTAACCTTTAGGTTTGTAGGGTGTTCCAACCATCTGAGCCACACAGAATTTGTATGTTTCCTTAGCAGGAACAGAATTTGTATTTTTTTTAAATCTACTGCACCAGAGTGTAAGTAGCTTACTAGATAGAACTTTCTAAGTAGTTCACTAAGATATAATTTCATAAAATGACTTCCAATTTATAAAATAACATTAAGTCAAGCCAAGAAAAGAACATAAAAAAAACCCCACAGGTCAATTACATTTTAATACTTACATCTTCTCTAGGTAGTTTATTTTCATTGTCTCCTTCAATTCTCACCCGAACCACACCAGATTTGTCCACTATTTCTTGAATAACTTTGCCATTTTTTCCAATTACTTTTCCTTTAACAAGAGAAAACAAATATAATGTTAAGTTAAAAACCTGTACTTCTACCCTTTCAGCAGCTGTCCAAATAATTTATGACTTGCTATTAAATTATAAAAACCAAGCAATGTTCTATCTTTATACTCTCAATTAACTCACCCCTAATGACTACTGAGAAATTTTATCATTGGCTGAAACTTCCTTCTCTTCAGTATATTTAAGGATATTAGTAACTGGATGGGCAATGCTGCTCACATGGAAAATATTTTCAAAGTCTAAACATTTTTTAAGATGTTCTACATCATTTTTATATTTTTCAAATATCAAGCCCAACTCATTTCAAGAGCTTGTATACATAAACAAAGGCAAAAACAAAACTTTTATTTTGCCATTAATCATATCAATGTTTGTTTATTATTCATTATATATAATTATTCAAACAATTAACAAGTTCAATCTTGATTTTCAAGTTTCCATTCATTCAAAAGACAGCTGTGACTTGAAGATACAACTTTTAAAATAATCTCTTCACAGAAATTAAATGTTTACATTTAACAGGTATAAAACATTTTACACCGATGTTTTTTAAAGTAACTCACAGCTATACAAGTACATACAGCATGTATACATGGTATGCTCTCTCTTCCTAATATGAAATACTACAAAAATGACATAAAATCCCAATTATCATCCTTCTCCACATCTAACCTCTAAGTGTGTCAAACACAGTTATTGAGTATCCAATAATTAAAGGAGAACCTAAAAGTGGAGCATGAAGGCTTCTCTTCCTCTTAGGAACTTACTGGCTACAACAAACATTCACATAAAATAACAAACCAATACTGGATAGTATTACCTGGTAACAATATTCAGGTAACTTCACTATATGAAATGTATCCCTTATAAAGTTAACAGCAACACCATATTTGTTATTAAGTCCAAATCCCCAATTCTTTAACTAAATCAGCAATCTAGTTCCACAATAAATTAATTTTGGTTGAAAGGGGTTAAAATGGAAGTATGGAAGTTTTTCCTATTGATGCTTGAGAGAAGAGTTTCCATTGAAGAATGAATAAGGGAAAAATGACAACAGTAAGCTGGTCAATACAGTAAAAACACTTATAGGATTTTCTATCCCTAGTCTTAAACCTCCTTCCCCAGTAATACCCCTAAATTTAAAAACAGCAATTAAAAGGTAAAAAGATAAAATAAAGTAGGTCAGGGAATTCACATGTCTTCTCTGAGCAGCCCTAGCAGCAGCATATAAAAGCAACCTTCATAGTTAACACAGTGAAGCTCAAGCAGCAACTCCATCCTTGACCCTGCTAAAAATAAGCAAATATCCTTGGAAATAACAAAAATCAGGTTGATATACCATAACCCCACCCCACCCCAATCTTTGCCCTTTTGTTCTTGTGAACTACACCAATGGTGAGTGAACATCCATCACCCTTCTGGGGTCCATGGCAAGGACCTACCTGCAAGTTTTATTTAGTCCCACCAGAGACCGTCAAAATTTTAACTGATCATTTCCATAGTTTAAATTCCAAAGCATACTGATAAACTGAAGCAGACCTGTAGTATAAATTGAGCATTGAGCAAAAATGCTGAAGGGACAGAGTAGAGAAGTGATTAAGGAAAGCTTCTAGGAGGTGAAAAATTTTGATTCATTTTCAAATCAATATTCACACAGTATTCTTTCTTTTGATTTGGGAGGGGTGGGAATGGTTAAGTTCTACAACTCTTAGAACCTGAATGTGTAAAGAAATCCTCTCTGGAACTTACCCACCAAGTAGTCCTCATTCCCTTTTACTCCTCAGTCCTCCTTTTTCTCTTTCACTTGGACTAAAAATGTATTACTTTTCAAAAGACTGCTTCACCCATAAAACATTTTGGAGGGAAATGTAGTATTATTATATACAACAACCAAGTGAAATCTTTATACTTCTTCTGAAAATTTCACCAACGTATAATAGTTGCTGCTAATATAGATTTCCTAAAGAGTACACAAATAACCCAAATCAAAGCCAACCAAGACAGAGTAAAAAAGAGACATGATAGTCACGGACATCACTGCATAAAATAAATGAATAAAGAATCAGAATTACAAGTATATCCAATTTCCCAACTTCTAAAATATCTGGACTTTTTACTCAAAATTAACACTGCCACAAACTCTCTAAGAGTGAGGTTATCTCCAAAAACTTACTGAGTTGGAAAAGAACCCTGATTCCCTAGTACATACCTCCAAATCATTTTTACAAGTGAAGAAACCTAAATTAAATTACACTTTGTAAAGCAGCAAACCAATGTTTGTACTGATGTCAACAACTGAATATAATTTAAAAAAGGGGTCATTTTCAAAAGCAGCTTTCTTGTCTAAGGTTATTTCATTTGACAAACACCTGATAACATTTTATATCATAATGTTTATTAAAATCAGTCTATAGTGAACAGTTATTTCCAGAACAAATGAAGTACACCTTACTTAATTGGCAGTATGTCCTAACTACCCAAATGTTTGGGCAAAACTGAAAAGCTTTTTATATAATAGCTGGATACAAAGAAACTATCCAAATTCTTGGGTTATAGACTACTGTATCAGGATATATTAGTTGTAATGGGATAGAAAAAAATTTTTTTATAGTGAAAATTTTCTTTTTCTTTCATTAAATTTTCTCTTGTTTTACAGAATTTGACAAATAAAATACCAAGAGCAGAGAAATCATTTCCTAGGTATAATAGGTCTAATTATAAGTGGAGCCTGATTATTTCGATAAGGTAAAAAAACCGATGATACAACAGGTGGTAAAAATTCACCCCTCTCCTAGTAAATTTTACTATTTTATGGTGATATGTATTTTTATATTAAACTTCTAGAATAATCACTGCATATTTAACATGTAATAAAAGCTTTCCCTTTTGTCTCAAATGGCATTTAAAATGACAGACAACAGGGATAGAGAGGATATCAGTAACAACCCACTCCAAGTAATAATGATTGTTTAACTATGGCTTCAAATTTTTTTGTCACAAGTTATAACTCTTAGGTACAATAGTTTTCATGAATGGTATCAAAAACTTAACAGCAAAACCTCCCATCATATCATCACCACCATCCTCCTCTCCTGCCCATGTCCATCTTACCTTACTCTATATGCCTTTGCAAAAACCAATCATTATTCAGATTCTACTGTGTAAGTTTTATTATTTATTACTCTATTGTTGGTTCACACTTACTTTCTCTTTTGCACTAAACAAATTATCATAACCTTCTCAAAAAGTATGGACAATTTTAATATGAATAATAAAAAGACATTAAGTGAGCAAGAATAGTAAGAAAGAGCCAAAGGCATAAACTGGTTTAAGAAAAACTGTAACGGTAAACTCATCGGTCTTATTAGTGGGTTACCCTCTACAGAAGAAGACATCTTTACTTCTTAACATGACAAGATAAAAGTCACATACACTGTTATTACTGAAAAAACAAAAACAAGTATGGTTATCAAAATACTTAACATAACTCTAAGTTAAATATCAGACAAGACTAATTTTCAAATTAAGTCACTATATGTAATTAAAAAACATTTAACTTATTTAACATGTAGTAAAAGTACCTACCAACAAGATTCCTAGGAACCTGAATAAAATCCTCCACAAATTCCAAGAAACCTCTAGCCTTTTTTACAGCATCAGCACTCTGGGGGAGCCAGGAAAGAAACATACATGAAACAAACCCTGAATAAACACCACAATTCAAAACAAAAATATGAGAAATGAGAAAAATCTAAATCAGTACGTTCTATTAACAAGTTCAGCCCACTAGAGTGCCATTTCAGGTCAGGAATTCAAGAAGCACCTTTTTTTAAAAAGCAACTATTAAAAGGCTAGGGAAAAGTATCATTTGAGCAAAAACACGTTAGATAACTCTAAGGTCCTCTTTTAAGCTTCTAAGAAAATTCGCAAGAGTTTAACTTACTTATGTTGGCCAAATTTAAACCCAGTCCTTAAATACATTAAGCCCATTCTCCCATGCTGAATATCTCCAAGTGAATATTAAAAACAAATTGTTCATATTGTCTGTACTGTCTGCAAATTTTTCATTCTCAAAATAAATGATTTTAAAAAGCTGGTTTTGCAGAGATGTAGTAGATAAAGTACCTATCGATAAGATCATTTTTATTCCTAATTTCAATGGGTATAACTGAAAGATGGGAGAGGGGAGGTTCCCTGAAGTGAATTCACAGTTCCCAACAACATTTAACTTCCACTTTTACTGTTTATTCTTTAATAACCATAGATCAAGTGTAACGTGTACTCATATATACTGTGTACAATAAAAAATTTAAAGCATATTTAATCCTCATAAATTATAAGGTCAGCACTATTATACTTATTATTTTATGAGGAAAATTATGCAGGGAGATTAAGCAACTTTTGCCAAGCTCACCCAAAGTGGCACACATAGAATTCCAATTCAAGCAGTATGACTCCAGAGCCTTAATTTTGTTATACTGCCCACTTCTAAAGGTTTTAGAAATAAAAATCAGGCCTCCAGTCAGATTTATGACAAGGTTTTCAATAAGAGCTATGTATTAAAAGTCAAAAACTTGAAATTATCATCCCAAACCTCATCTTACCCATTTATTCTAATGCAAAGTTTGGTCTCAATGAAAAATTTGAATTATTTTATTTCTCATATTATTTTTCTGTCCACACAAATTTCACAATTACCAGTGACAAAATACCATCTAAATGCAAGTTCTACCAAGCTATTCTATTACATGTTATTTACAATTGCCAGTGCCTAACACACAGTAAGCATGCAACAAATATGAGTAAATTATTTGTAAGGTGGTAATACATAAAACCGAGTTAAACTCAGAGGCAGCTGGTTAAGAAACTTCTTAAAATAGTACACATTAAATGCTCAAAAAATCTTTCATTGCCCTATACAATACAATATTCATCTTCAATCCACATACATATATGCATAATGATTACTAGGATGACTGATTTTAAAGTGTCTTCACTGGCAAACTAAAATTCCAAAAATTACGATCAAACAATCGGCAATGTTACAGCAAAGTTATCCTAGGTGAGGGACAGGAAACAGCTTACCTCTCCATAAATTCTAAATGTTCCAGTATCTTCATCTAGCTCAATAGCTGTGACTCCAGGAACCTTCCTAGCTTGCTGTATGTTACTACCATGTGTTCCTATTGCCAGACCCATCAAATCTTCTCTCACAACAAATTCCTCATGAAAAGCTGCTGCAAGTTGTTTTGTGCACTAGTAAAAGAGGTAAATCAGAATTTATTATACAAGATCAAAAACAAAAATGGTTTTTAGTATATGCATGGTTCACAGCATTATTCACAAGAGTCAAAAAGTGGAAGCAACCCAAATTTGCAGACTGATGAATGAACAAAATGTGATATATTCATAGAATGAAAAATGATCCACTCTTAAGAAGAAAATATTCACATGCTACAATGTGGATAAACACTGAAGACACTATGTTTGGTGAAATAAGCCAATCACGAAAAGATTAATGCTGTTATAGTTCTAATTTACAGAAACAGAAAGTAGAATGGAAATTGCCTGGGGCTGACAGGGAAGGTAAAGAGAAATTGTTTAATGAGTAGAGTTTCAGTTTTGCAAGATGAAAAAGTTACAGACTGATCAACAATCTGAAATACTTAACACTACAGAACTGCACTTTCAAGTGACTAAGATAGTAAATCTTATGTCAATTTACAACAATTTAAAGGAATAAAGAAAACGCATTTGGGGTCATATAATAGATGACCCTATTTAGTCATGGTCATAGAAAAGAGTAATTGTAACACAATTTTCCAGAATAACTGATACAGGCAGTTCTCCAATTCAGATGATTCATTTTTCAAAACTCATTCACATAGCCCATTTGTAACTTTTAAATTAATAAGGGCATTTGCAAAGTTGTCTTAAAGATAAACATACTTTAATTTCTCTAATAAAGTATGTGTTTGCATGTATGTTTGGAGGAGGATGGGAGGAACAAGTCTCCCAGTGACAACAAGAAAAAACAGGATTATTTTAGGACAAGACAGAAAAACATCAATAGGTTCTTTTTAAAAACTACAAGATAGGTGTCCTACTATTCTTTTACACAAGAGCTGTTGTAATAATCTAGTTACTAATGGAAGTGTGTTATGACAGGTTAAAAAGAAAAAAAGTTAAGAGTAGGGTAAAGAAGAATTAATAATACAGTTTACTAGATATCCCTAATAAATTTCTAAGCAATTTGGCACTTTCATCTAAGCCCTAATTTAAAAAAAAACCAAAAACTCAACAGGCATTTAGCAAATAAGGCTATGTTTGAGTAAATAGAAAAAAAGCAATTCTTCTAAGGGACACAATGATTCTAAGTATTAGCCACAAAATAGGTACTAAGTTGCCTTATGTACAGTCAAGCAGTTTGAGCCAGGAACTTGAATAAACCCACTTACTTCTAAATGCTTAGTGGCCTCTTCATTTCTGGACATAAGCATCAACTTCGTACGAATACTTCGCAAATGCATGTCACTTAAAATATTTACTCTCTTCACAGTTGCTTCACTGGCAGACTATAAACAAATAAGTTAATCACTTAAAAACTTAATCATTTTTCAAGATAACACAAACAGGACCTTCACAATAAGGTATTCCATGATTCTTATCAATTACACTTCTCTCCTCACCTAACATACCTCCCTCTTCCCACAAGTAATCTTACTTTCCTTTCTGAATTCCCATATTATTTAAATTCTGCTATTCACATTATGATGGGGGTGGGAGGAATCCAACACTCCACACATTAAGAATTCTACCATGTTGAGAATGTCATTTTAAAATTTTCTCTCACTTCAGGAGATAAAATTGAGTATTTCTTAACTACCAAAAATTTTTCTCCCACACTGTATTAATAAATTCACTATACACCAACTTAGCTTTTATTTTTTAAATATTTAATTACAAAATCTGTGCAATATCCATTAACTACCTAAAACATGGAGTTATCTTACCAATATCATTAGCTGTGTGGTTTCTGGATGGTAAAAAATTCTGCATGCTCCTACTGCTTTCTTAAAATCTTTATGTGCATTCTCATTAGCACACCTAGGGAAAAATTAATTCATGTGTAAGACCTAAATAACAGATTAAATTTAGAGGGCAATTATAATATAAACTCCACTATTTCATTTTGACACCACCCATTAAAACTTTCATTAAAAAAATTTCTAGAAGTTTTTGATTGGGTGTTTGGGGGAAAAAGATTTTTGTAGCACTTAAAAATCCTCAATTCACAAAACAATTCAATAGCAAACAAAATTACTTACGCCTCTCTCAAATCTTCAGGAACATCCACTGTGCATTTAAAGAAGGTATTTTTTTTGACAGTTTTATTTTGATTGACAGGCCGAAGTCGTTCGAATGTGACTATTTCATTGTAAGTGGCATCACAAGCAGCATATTCAATGACATAAAACTAAAAGACATCAAAATACTTTAAAAATCCCATCTGAACAAAAATAATGAGCTTTAAAGTTCTAATTACCTTGCTCAGCTTAAACAGCAGACCCTCCCCCCTTGTGGCACAAATACTAAGCACAGCTCAGTTACATCAATCTGATTTGCCTAAAGTAGATTATAGGTTTTTATAAGCATGAACCTTGGTAGGTCTCACATGCTCAGAGTATACCTCTAGAGAGCAGCTTTGGTACTTGCAAATTCAGAACATAAACAGGAATTAATGGTAATGAATTTCTGAAATGCGTGATCAACTATTTCTAAAGTACACTTTTAGAAACAAAACAGAGTTGGATAAACATTTATAGACACCAACAGTTGAGGCATTTCCTTGGAAACTAGACACAAACCAAGTGTTAACATCACTTACTTCTCCTTTCATCATTCGAACTTTAGCCAACCACCATCCACAAGGTTCTTGGTCATTTGCTCTTGAATATACCTGAGAAGGGAAAAAACAAACAAACAAACAAAAAAACCCTCAACCATTCATCCTAAAAGATTTCAACACTGGAATAATAACTTTTTATAAATACCAAGCAAGTTTCATTAAATTTAAGCATCAATAATGTTACTGTACTGAAATTGGTATACTAAACATAGTTTACTAAAAGAGTAATGAAAGCCTAAATTTTACTACTGAAAAATAAAACAACTTTTTTTTGGCAATTTGGCTCCTTAAAAATCAAATTCAAATTCACGAGGGTGTACTGAATAAATATTAAAGAAATGCTTCTTACAAGGCAGTTTTACACAGTGTAAAACATAGGTCAGTTTATGACAACACTGGTCATCTTCAAACATTGCAGTTTGATGGTTCAAGTTATCAGAAGGATATGGTAAAACTTATTAGAGATGTATTTAAATCTGACCAGTATTTACAAGATGCTCAAATCAAGAATTGTTTTCAGAAAGTGGTAAACCCTAAATACCTTCGAGGATATGACATTTGTAGACCTCTTGCTGAGGAACCTAGATCAAATGTACTATAAGTTTAGCTTTACAAAAAAATTACACTCATTCGTACACCTAGCAGAATACATAAGTATCTTACAATACCTCCTATCTAAAAGAAGTATGCCTTATATACTTTGTAGCTGTAATTATCAGGTACTTTTTAACATTATACATTAGAAAACTTTTCATTAGGGATTAAAGTTATTTCTTATGATACAACAGTTTTTTAAATGTATTTTCAACCCTGGTTGGTGTGGTTCAGTGATTGAGTGCCAGCCTGAGAATCAAAGGGTCACTGGTGATTCCCCAGTCACGGCACATGCCTCAGTTGCGGGCCAGGTCCACAATTGGAGGTGTGTGGGAGGCAACCACACACTGATGTTTGTCTCTGTCTCTTTCTCCCTCCCTCCCCCTCTTAAAAAAAAAAAAATCTTTAAAAAATAAATAAATAAATAAATTTATTTTCAATACATGGAAAAACTGAGGGGTTAGGGAGGGGTCTGAGAAAAAATGACTCAGATAAATTCACACCTACAGAGGTGGCCAGAGAAATCTATCAATGCATGTTAACAGTTATCTGTGAGATAATTGCAAACTACTAGGCAAACAGTTTTGAAAAGTTTGAAGTTTCTAGCAAGGTGATCTGAGAGTGATTTTGGAAGTGGTGGAATATTGAAACTGTAAATGAATAAGCCAAAACCTCATGATCAACTTTACTGTACACCATGATCAGAAAAAAAGCTTATTTAAAAAAAAAAAAAAAAAGACAGGCCCTTATACCAATTAGGCTCCATGGACTTAGCTTTTGCTTTTTTGTTTTCTTTTTTTAATTTTATTATTTAGAGAGAGGAGAAGGGAGGGAGAAAGAAACGGAGAGAAACATCGATGTGTGGTTGCTTCCCGTGCACGTCCTACTGGGGACCTGGCCTGCATCCCAGGCATGTGCCCTGACTGCGAATCAAATCGAACTGGCAACCATTTGGTTCCCAAGCCAGCACTCAATTTACTGAGCCTCACTAGCCAGGACAGCTTTTGCATTTCTTTTATCAGCAAATCTAACTATTTAGATGTTTATCCTTTCTCACAGGTCTTCCAAAAAAAAAAAAAAATTTTTTTTTTTTACTTAAAAAAAATAGAATCAAAATTACTCTATCTTGGAATTAGTATATGAATCTGGTGGGCCTATTTATAAATATAAGGTAAAATCTCATGATTACATTTTTCCTGTATCTTGAAACACTGCTAGTTCACTATTTCATCATCATTCAATTATTTCCAACTATGCTTTTTTAAAAATCTAAAAGAAAACAGAAGAATGATTACCTGGAAAAATACAACAGTGAAACACAGTCTTTCAAGAAAATATAAAAAAGACTAGAATAGAAGCACCATTCTTGTCATCTGCTTTTGGTTGTTGCTTAACAGTTAAGAATTCAGATCTTTATTTTCTGAATTACGAAGAGAAGAAAATTTAAAGAGGAAGGACTTTCAAAATTATTGGAGGAATCAGACCGGTACAAAGACACAACAGCACTCTAGATTCTAATTATCAATGTGTAATTTTATCTTATAAGCAGAATCTCAGATTATGGAGTCTTTCAATGATGACATCCTAGCTCAATATCCCCAAATACATTTCTAAAAAGAAAAAGAAAATTTAGTATTCTCACCCAGTTAATTATTCAGCTGGGACTTCATTATACAAAATTCTGCAACAAGCATCTGGGCCATTCTGTTTTTCCACAAGGATACATAACAGTATTGTTTCATCTTTTATGTTTGCACACCAAAATGTACTTGATTCAGTTAATAAGTGGCCAAATGCCAAAGGTAGATATGTATACAAAATGACTAGAATCAGATGATGAAGAAATGCAAAAACGTTCAGTGGATTACGCAATCCAATCAGTTAAATATGAAAATAGTACACTTTTTTAAAATGGTGTAATTATAGTATAAAAATGACTATGCTTTGTTCAGTAAAATTAGAAGCCACCAACTGTTCCAAATATTCTGAAAGTATTACATTCTGATAATTCAAGTGCAAAATGAACCGGAAATGATAAACTAAAACTTATTAGAGATGTATTTTAAATTTGATATCTGTACTGATAAGATGGATATGGTCTGGGGCGTTTTTATGCATGATAAGCTAATGAGTAGTAATATTTAGAGAACTTTGCTCATTTTAGGTATATGTATTATCCAAACCAAGAAAATAGGGAATAAAAAGTTGGATTTGCTATGTTTAAATGTTTATTAAGACATCTTATAATGTTGACATTCTCCATTGTTTCATTTTTACTTGTGAAAAATAGTAACAGCCAATTAATATGCATTATTGGGCCCAAATGCTAAATGACGACTATATTCCCTGGTGTATGAGGATTAAAAACAAACAAACAAAAATACCCTAAGAACAGAAAGTTCTTGCCAATTCACACTATCTCAGAGAGGCAGTTCAGCTAGAAAATCTCTTGGTGATCTACAGTGAATGGGTGCCTCAAGCTTAAATGCTGAAAAAAAAGGGTCTTAAAACTACTTAAATCCCTTTGTTGTAATTCTATTTTTACCAAAGCATAACCCTCCTAAGAAATCGCTATGTAAGCTCATCTACCAAAAAAAAAAAGAATGAGTCATTTTGGACTGCTTTGAGGCTTTATTTCTCATTCAACATTGAAATGCTCGATCCCATTTTATACTTACATCCACCTCTATAAACTTCATTAATAACTTTATCCCTGAAAGAGGAAGCCACTCTCCTGAAGCCAACTATGAATCTGGCTTCACTTGAGGGCCACGGGTGAAATCACATCCTATATCAAATGAACTGTATCTCATACAATAACTAATCACTCTAATAACCCAGAATTAAAACTGTGCCCTAACGTACAATGTTCCAAGTGATGATTACTAAGTTTATTTATGACTATGTCACTGGAATAAGAGCACCTCATAGAAATTCCCTTTCTTCAGATTTCACTTAAATCTCCAATCTATTCCAAGGGAGTGATTCATACTCTAAAGCAATGGCCCTCATTGCTATAATATTCTAAGTTTCTTCAAATCCAAGAAAGAGCTCAAAAACTCAAGGGACTAAGGAGTGCCTTCAGGAGACCTAAAAACACAACAGTACTCAGATTGAAGGTTACAGTTTTATGGTGTGAAGGATGGAATATTGAAGAATCAAATTCCAAAAGCCAATTTAAGGATTCTTCCTACCAAATGACTCCAAGTCAAACCTCATCCCAAAACGGTCTCCGAATTCTAGACACACCAAATTGTGACTTCAATGAAATTCCAGTCTGGATCCTAATAACGCTGCTTAACTTTACATTCAAGTTAATAATCGACTATGCCTTTCAAAGTCACAACGAAACAGAGATAATAAACACTAGAGGCAGATTAATTTCTAAATAATGTTAAGCACTAAAATGAATAATTAATCATAATGACCCTTTTCGTAACTACATGAAATGCATCATTTATCATTCCCCTGTATTCACCATTTCATCTCATTACAATCTATGAAAAGCAAGCTTAACATGCAGAACACACCAATGTAATTTATCTACCTGTACAATATTATCTCATTCATGTTTGTGGCCAATTCGCTAACAGATTCCAAAGTCTTAAAAATTGGCCATTTTTCTAAGAGGAAGACATAATTTAAAAAATATGTTCACCTCTTTTTTTCAATGAATGAGCATTTCCCAAACACTAAGACTAACAATGGACTTGATATCATGAGAAAGACTAACTACAGGCAGCTAAAATTTTCAGATTGGTCTCAAGAATCAACTGAAACATTTCTAAAGATAATATGTAAACAATACATATATTTTCTATAAATAAAATATTGAATTTAAAAAACTGTAAGATAAGCATGTCCAATCTCAAATTACTCTTTACTCCCTTTATCTACTTTCTCTCAAGGCACCTATCCCAATGTTATAATTAAAATATAAAGATGAATAATCATAACGTCTGATAATCTGCCATAAAAGATAAGAAGAAAAGGCATGTATGTAACAAGAACGAAAACTTGCCAATTCTTATGTCAACCAGAAAACTTCACAATTCAAAAATAAAAACTTTTTAAATATGTTAAGCCCAAGAAGAAAACTTTTAAAACCTTGTAAAATTAAAACTAGCTTGAGATATAAGGCTTTCTATGTAACATGTCCATGTGTTTGTTCTTATTAACCTCCTAAACAAAGCAGGTATCTAATCTAAATAAGACAGAGCACACCTCCTGTGAAATCACTGGGGTAGTTTCTACTGCCCTTCCAATGCCCCAGAACATTATATAACCAGCTCAAAAAAATCTAAGGAACTCTTCATTTTCCCATTACCTCCAACTTTATAAGCTGAGCATTATTTTCTTAGCAATCTTCAGTTAGCAACATTAACCATTAGATAAATACTTATCCAAAAATTGTAATTACATTTAAAAATATGCCACTGCTTTTAAAGTCAAGTAAAAGCCACTAATTAGATTTCCCAATAAATCTTTGAATTTCAGACCTCTGAAAACCAACTTTCTATTATAAATCATACACAGTGTCTTCTTGAGGCCATTACTAGGCCATGACACTATGTTCTAATAGCTTCATGTAAGCCTCCTAAATTGGCTGGAAAGACAAACCTCAATGTAGCCAAACATATTTTTAAAATAAAAAAATGTCAGAGTAAGCCATATGAAATTGTCAATATTCAACCATTCCTGACCTACAGAATGGAAATTATATATGGCCAAGCTTTAAACAAATGCCTGAAAGAGGTCAACGGAAAGCTCTCTCCTGGATCACTTTTGTTCTAAATTTATTTCTAGAAGCCAAATCAAAATCACCTTTCCCTTCTTCAAAGAGAAGGGGTTCCCAGAGCTGCGGAAAAACAGAAGAGTTGTGACTATGGCACAAAATCAACATTATAAATACAACATGATATATTAGAAAATAACAATCAGGACAAAAACTGAAACTGGTTATCAGCTTCTCAATCTTCAGGCTTTATGACCTTGGAATGGTTAATAACAACAGGAGCACCCCTGGTTGGTGGGGCTTGTGGATTGAGCATTGGCCTGTGAACCAAAAGATCACAGGCTGGATTGCCAGCCAGGGCACATGCCTGGGTTGTGGGCCAGGTCCCCAGTTGGGAGCATACGGGAGGCAACCGATCGATGTATTTCTCACACACTGATGTTTCCCTCCCTTTTTCCCCCTCCCTTCCCCTCTCTCTAAAAGTAAGTAAATAAAATCTTAAAAATAATAACAACAGAGTTTAGCACAGCCTCTCAAGAAGTTGTTATGGTAAACTGAAATAACCTATTTAAAAAGCTTGTCGGCTATATAGTACATATGCTAGTGCTATACAAGTGTCAGCTGTTGTTACTGCTAAGTTATACTATTTGTGACTAGCAAAGAGAAAACAGAGTGATTTAAATAAAAATTTAATATACTAAATTTAAAATTAATATATTAAATAAAAGGTTAATATACTCATCAGTGAGGAAACAAATACTTTCTTGTAATGGCAAAATTATGAAGTGGTAATTCAAAAAGCATTTTTAGAGGACAAAATGGCACATTTTAGTACTATCAAAAATTGAAATAACATGTCTTTTAATTCCGCAACTGAACCACTTAAAATTGTATTTTAAGATAATTTATATAAAAGAATATTAATTCTTGCTTTTTTTTATAATAGCAAAAAAAATCATTCAATTTCATGTCTTCTAATTATGATATATTTATACTAAGGAGAATTATGGGGGCATTAGGAAAAATGATGTAATCATTCAGACATGAAAATGTCTATGATATCCTAATTAACTGAAAACAAAAGTCACAAACACATAATGTATTCTCAATGTTTGTAACAAAAACACATATTCTTTATAAATGCAAAAACAAAAAAACAAAAAAAAAGAAGAGACAACTCTAGTAAATGAGATGTAAATTGGAGTGGGCAACAAGCACACCTACACGCCCACACTAAGAGAACAGTGTCTCATTTTATATTATGCAATACTCTATCACTTCGAAACCTATATTACTTTGAATTTAAAGGGAGTGGGAGCCTTTCAAAAAGTCATTTGGTTCAAAGTATAAAGCCTAACGACTATCATTCCAAAATATTTCAGGTCATATGGATAGATTCCTAACCACTACTGGCCAAAAAATAAAAAATTTTAAAAATCTAATAAATCCATAAGTGGTGAAGTAATTTTAAGCTTCATCCTCATGAAAATTTTCAAGTAAAAAAATGGCAATAACACCTTCAATTCAGATGATTCTCACAATTGTAAGGCGCAAACTTCACCAAGACTAAACCAAAAAACAAACTGAAAACACTCTAATCATCAATTTTCAGATGGGCTAAAAGATGGTCCAAGAAATGGGGTAAGACCTTCCTTGAGAAAGACTGGGCAAAGTACACTATTAAAACCATCCTTAGTACACTACCATGTTTTTCCTTTTGGCTGAGCCTTTTAACTACCATAAGTGTCTGAACAACAATTTAAAAAATATGAAAAGCACTATGCCCAGAAATGACCACCACATATTTCTAATTCTAGAATTAAGAATTCAGAAAAAAAAAACTTCTAAAACAAATATATTTTTAAAAATGAAAACAAATAAGCTCCTTTATCAATTCTCACAGAAAGGTATTGATTAGAAAAGGATACAATACTGAGAAAAACATTTTCACTGGAGTCTAAAGTCCAAATGAACATACAGTACAGTACAGTAGTAAGGAGCATCATTGATACAATTCAAAAGACTCAGCAAGTGCCCTATTTCACACTCAGGGACCCAAACACATACCAAGTGGCTAGGCTCGGGTTTCCCTATAAAAGTTCTTAGTACCCACATTTTTGGTCAAGTCAACTAAAAAAGAAAAAAGTAAGTAAAGCAAAGGTTGTAACCATGAGTAGGTTCACGGTGCCCCGACACAATTAAGTTGTAACATGCTTTGACTTAACAAAAGCCAAAGTGCACACTAAACATAGAGCAAGTAATTAAAATATAGGCAGAACTTTTAAAAATGAAAATGAGTTCAGATTGTCAGGGGTTAGAGCACAGATCCTTGGTTTCCTAGCATAATATCTATAATTTTATGGGAACTCAAAATTTACCATTAAAAAAGAGAAAAGTGGCAGATTAACTAAATGCTTTCATTTGCAAAGTGCTCAGAACAGTGTCTGGCACAGAGTATGTATTGTTAAGTGTTTACAAACACCATCGGATTGCTATTTCAGCACTAATGGTATGCCCCAAATTCCCTTCCCCCATCCTACATAAACTAGGTACAAATGAGAGCTGAAAATCTACTACTGAGACAGCTCCTTCTGAGAAACACATTTAGCATATCTGACAATCTTGGAGGAATTGTGTCAATTCTTGAAAATCAAAAATCAAATTTCCTTTCTCTAACAGACTCAATTACATCTGTAGTATTTGACAATTATTTTCTTTTAAGTTTCTTTTTACAGAACAGCAGGCATACTTATCAACAACATTAACATATGAAGTCAGGCAAACATCCAAAATCAGGTCTACTACATGTGAAAAAAAATCAATGTATAAAGAAGCAGTACAAATGATCTCATTTTTATTTGTAAAAAGGGGGAAAGGAGAGTCTGGGAAAAGTATGTAACACATGAACAGTGATTTTTATCTCTGGGCAGTGATTTTTGTTTTTTCCTGTACTTTTAAAAATTTCCAGATATTTCTAGAATATTCAACAGGGCAATACTAATTACAATATTTCACATTACATACAAACTATATTAATGGTCACTATAATAAAGGATGATAATTAGTGTTTTACAAAGATACTAAGGAAAAAAGACAAATTTTAGAGTAATTAGAAAAAAAAGGGACATCAACATCATACAGTTAGTATGAATCTGTGTGCCAGATTCTGTGTAAAGCAATTCAAATGCACTGCCTTATCCTTAACTCTCACATTATTTCATTATTTCCACTTTACTGATAAAGAAACTCAACCAAGGCACAAAGCTAAAAAGAGCAGAGCTGAGACATGAATCCCAGTTCTGATTCCAAACCTCAAGCGTTACTACTCACAGCCATTATCAACAGAAAGAGAAAAGGAATTAGATTTATTCTCCATCACCAAAACAGATTTTCACAGAAGAATATTTACGTAAAACAATAAGCACGCAAGAAAATAAACTCACAAATACATACCTCTACTTCATCTCCTTCACTAATTTCCTTTTTTATGTCTGGTGGTGGTGGTAATCTGACTTCATTAAATGGAACCTGACGTTCTGGTTGCCAACTGAAGGATTAGAAAAGAAATTAAACATTTCAAAATATATTATCCTAATATTCCCTAATATGGAAGCTATATAGTCTATGCTCACTACTATATAGTTTTCAAATTAATCGTTTAGCTTTCCCTAAAGAAAAACAACTTTCATATTATATTTTCCAAACAGTTACTTTGTTGAGGTAGAACAGATTTTGCATGACTCTTGATGAAGTTTATAAACATTAACATCAATGAAAATAATTACATATTACCTGCCAAATAACTCATCCTAATGGGGACGGTCCATACATATTCTTGAAATGAAGTAGTCTATATTCACAGTAGATTTGAAATAGTATCACATCTACACCACCGTCAAATTAACAGCGGTGGAATCAAGTTATTTCAAACATTTTTACAACTATACAACCTGTCAAATGAACATAATTTCAGAGCTTTTATAAAACAATATAAACTGCGTAATTCCTTTTCAGTGTACATGTTCACAAAAATACAGAAAATCACTCAATTATTTTGAATAGATGAATTATATAAGACTTAATGTTCTCATAAAGAATTTATCTTTTCCACAATGAACACATAATTAAAACCTAGTAAAAGCTTACTTTTAATGTTTGAACAAATATGTATTGAAATTACAAATGACATGTTTTGTGTTGTAATTTGTTGAGTTCATTAATAACTTTTAACTTACAACAGGTCATTCATATGCCTGGGAGATATACCCACACATAAAATGTTCCTATAGCATCTATTTGCAACACACATGCATGCGCACAGACAGAGAAATTAAAAGTTTTGAGTGCTTTCTTTTCACCATTACTGCCTAAATGGCAGCTGTTCAAAGGCAGAAATCATCAGAACACTTGTTCCTACATGGAACAGCTGTTGGGCAGATATCTTTTGGGGCAATTCCAGAAGCAGCTTGAAAGTGAAAGTTAAACAGTTCTTTTCTGACCTTCAGTTATACATTGTTCCTTGTAACACTTCCTAACCAAGCCCAGCATACTGTCTTTCACATTTTAGAACATTACCTAGCCTTTACAGTAGCTATAAAATTGATATTCCTTATATTAATAACAAGCACCTAAAAATGGACTAATACTTTTCTGACTACCAGTAGCCACCTGGAAGGCCTCCTGCAACATCATTTCAACATTTGCATTTAAGAATTAAGCATATATGCCATTTGTGTCACCTCTTTTTGCAAAAATTGCTTAGTGATTCATGTTTACATATGTTTTGGCAAAGAAAAGGGTCTTGAAAAAAGTAACAAGTAAATTGTGAACAGAAAAACAGGGAGTTACCAAAACTAGAATTACCTGAACTCATATGATGATCAAACCCTCAAAAAGTCCACCTAAAAGCAAATCAATTGGTTCTACCCATCTTTAAAATTAAGATTTCTATCAATAAAAAATAACTTACTTGTTCTCAAAAACAACTGTGAGGGAGTCTTCATGAACATCTTTGATAAATCCCTGCAAAAAACCCCAAAAACATTATTAAAGGCATATCAATATACAATTAAATTTTGTTAACTATAAAAGGCAATATTAGAGATACAAAGAAAATATTGAGTACTAAAAAGAACAGAGCTTAGAATTAGGCAAATCTGGGTTTGAGTTCCATCCCCATCATTTGTGAAATGCATGACGTTGGTATTTAATCTCTCTGAACCTCAGCTTCACATACCTACCTCAGAATTAGTAAAAAGCCTGAAACATCAGGTATTAGTCAATACAATAAGTGAGGCAGTATTTAGTTCTGTGACTATTAATATTTAGTACTATTGTTCAGGCTCTAGGTTGAGGCTGCCAAGATTCACATCCCAGGCTCTATCATTTATACATTCTTGAGTGAGATATCATACCTGATGGAATTAGGAGAATTAAGCAAAATAATGTTTACCACAGTACTTGACATGGAGAAAGAACTCAAACGTATTTTAAATATTAGATATAAATATTAAATTAAAGCCCACCTTTAATAAAAAAAACATGACCGCATTTTGAACATTAACCTTACCATTAACCTAATCTAATTTTTCCTACAACTTCTTGCTTAAAAAAACTGGGCTACACTGCCTCCAAACCATTTGGTATTCTCCTCACCCTCGCCATATAGCTCAGCAGTTAAAGCACCGTCCAAATACACCAAGGTTATGGGTTCGATCCCCAGTCAGGGCACATACAATAATCAACCAATGAATGTATCAATAAACGGAACAATATAATCAATGTTTCTCTCCTCTCCCCCTCTTCCTCTCTTTCAAATCAATAAATCTTTTTTTTTAACTTTAAATAGATTCTCAATAAAAATCAGTACTCATTTTCTAGCCTTAAAATTAATTACTCTATTTTCATTTGATGAATACAGCTTAAAAAAACCGCAAGACCTAACATACTGAAGAAGGGGCAAAGGACTTCGGTGTAGAACAACTGTTTGAATCCTTGCTCTACCACTGTGTAACCTTTAGCAAGGAATCCTTAGCACCTGTATAATTTTGACATTAAATGACACTTTATATTTCTGTCAATCAGAACTACAAAGCTCTCAACCTCAGTCAAATGCTTACACATACACTTTTAAACACTAAGTACTTAGTAAATATTCTCTAAAACAAAGATCACACTCAACTCCACAGATGCAGTAAAAACTAGCTAAATAAACACACACACTTTCATACCTGGTTAAAACATGGCAGAAGTGAACACACCTGTTTCCCTTACCTCCCTACCAAAGTCCACTAAATAAAAAGTCCATTACATTTTTTCCACACATGGTTCTCTAGCAGTGCTTAGTTGTCTTTAACTTCATTCAAAGCAATTTTGTTAAGACTGTATTGTCACAGCTGTCATATCAGCATGCATAAAAAAAAAAACAAAAAAAAAAAAACCCTTAACAAAACTGGTGAATTTCTGTGCGGCCAGTTTCATACTGAAGATGAATATGTAACATTTTCCACATATCATGCTTTACTATTTCAAAAAAGGTAAAAACGCAACTATAATGAGAAAAAGATTTGTGCAGTGTATGGAGAAGGTACTGTGATTGATTGAATGTGTCAAAAGAGGTTTGTGAAGTTTCTTGGTAATACTGACCTTTTGGCCAAATAATTCTTCGCTATGGGGCTTTCTTGTGCATTAGGAGATATTTAGCAGCATCCCTGGCCTCTATCCACTAAAAGCCAATTGCGGGAGGTGGCTGACATACCCAAAATATCCAAATTAATAGTTATTGGTAATAATGAAGAAGTGGCTTTTCCTGTAATGGACTTTACAGCCAACCCAATACTAAAGTGGTTTTTTAGGCATAAACCGTCCCCTCCGCTCCCCACACACAAACACTGAAGAAAAAATATTGCAACAAAATTTGGGAAATTCAAAAAACAGGTGAATAAGAGTTACTAATCTTTAAAAAAGCAAAGCAACCACTACTAATATTTAAATACTGTGTCTTAGATATTCTAAGCAAACTGGCAAGCCGAAGACTATAAAACAAACTGGCAGTGGGAAAAACCAAAATGCAAGATGAGCAATATCACCCTAAAAAAAAAAATCTCTGGAACTTGGAGAGAATGAGGTAACAGATTGGACTGAAAATAAAATCATTTTATTTTCTTTAATAATATAGAAATCACCAATTACAGAATGTACATAATTCGTCTCCTAGTACATTTGCTACTCAATTATATGATTCTGTAATTTGACCCCGGGTCTCTCTCCAGCTCTAAATGCCTACAGCCTGATTTATTTGTCTGCTGTGGGTCATTTCCATGCAAACATCCTCAAGTGAGGCCTAAAACTCAGGATACAGCAGATCCTTGAATAGCAATTTTCATGTTAACGGGAGGGGGGTGGGTATTCATTCCTGTCCAGGGCCACTCCTGTGTCAAGTTGGCTTGTTCTGCCCTATTGGGGCAGATTTTCTCTAGGTACTCTAGTTTCCTCCCACATTCTGAACATGAGCATGGTAAGTAAACTGGCACTATGAAACAGTTCCAGTCTGAGCAAATGCGGGTGTGAGTGTGCCCTACAATGATGGAAGGGTATCCTGTCCAGGGGCTGGTTCCTGTTTTCCTCCTAGAGCTGCCAGGATAGGCTTGAGCCCCCCAATCTCCCCAGCTCTGAACTGAAGAAGCAGCTTGGAAAATCATCTTGTTTTTATTAATCTTTCTTAAATGTCTGTATAGCTCGCATTTATCTCAAAGTTTAATATTAGAAGTCATTTGACATTTTTGTGATCAGAAATATGCTTTAGGAACTAAACTCTTGTTCATATATCAATTAGCCTAAGGTAAAATCGGTTTGCTTAAAGTCGCAGTTTCCAAGAACCTATCGATGACAAGTGAGGGCTTACGAACGCCATAACAGCTTCCTGTCTCACAATTCTGGCCATATTTTTTTATTCCTCTCTTTCCTCCCAAAGCTAAAAATTAAGAATTGCCATTCTAGTACAAGGTCTAATGATCTGACTGTACTATAATAATGATTTCCTGGTCAACTTCTCTATTTCTAGTTGTTCATCCACAAACCTACTTTCAACAATCATTTTTGGTAAATGCTTTCATAGTTATGTTACCAACACGTTTAACTCTACTATACCCTTGCCGTTTTAAAGTAATATTTCAGAAACTAAAAATTCTCAAGTTCATGAATATCGGGGTAAAACATACCTTGCCAACAGAGGTCAGTCGCACTTTCAACTTTAACATTTTTTAGTCCTTTACAACTTCCAGAATTTGGAATGTTTCATTATGTCAAATCCTTATAATTTCTGTATAAATTATATACTGGAGTAGTTCAAATCAAAGCTCCAAGTCACTGGGAAATTCTGTTCTTTGTTATAAAATCCTTTTTTTCCTATCTCAAAATCAGCCCTCTTCCTGCACCATCCCCAGTGTATTTCCAGTACATCAGCTTTGGGTGCACATTTTTCACAAGCTTTAAGGAAACAAACACAGCTCTGGACACCTACTGTTATTGCTAATATACTTCAGGTATAAGATTAAATGAGTTAAGCACCTGACAATCAACCCTTAAAATACATTTGGGACTGTAGTGAACAGTTTGGAAATATGTTCCAATGCCAAAACCCTAGATTCTAAGGATAAGGTACTTTCAATGGCCAAATCTCTATTAAATTGTAGCCATCTGATGCACAACAAAGTCGATACTTTTCAAGACATTTCTGTACTCCCCAAGTCACCAGAATAATGGCAGGTCCCTCTGTAGTAAATGGCAGGACTGGGTCTTTGCCAAAATCTCTGAGTTAAGGGTCACGAAAAAACAACAGCCATATTTTGTCTGCACATGGCATAGGGGGACTTTATGATTTTAAGGTTCCGTAACTTTGTCTTCCTCATGTTACTCCAACCTTTGGGGATTTTGCCTGTCTTCCTATTCACATTCATCTGGAACCATCTTTTTCCAGAACAAAATATTTTCACATTTCTTTTTCATCTTCCCATACGTATGGCAAACATGAAGATTCCAAGGTATCTTTATAAAATGGTCCCTTATTTTGTTCACAATCAAAAATATGTCTGTATTTTAAACTCTTATTAACTATAATTTAAAATCATCAATAAGTAACAAGACAGTGTAACACATTTTAACTATCACCAAAATATCTTAGAACTTTCTCCCAAAAGAAATAAACAGAGCAGCAAATAGTAAAAATCCAGGAATGTCATAAATTAAATGTAAATAGGAACAGCAGGAATCCCTAAGCAGTGGAAGCACTATTTTAAGAAATAATTTTTCAACTGCAATCTAGACTAAAATAATGTTAAAAACTCAAAAATTCAGTAAGTTGGCAAGTTAACCAATAATCAGCTTTAGATAAAAACAATAGGCAGCTGCAAAATAAAACATATTCTAACAAGCATATTCAAAAGAAAAAACCCTAGAAATGCCCTCAACAAAAACAAAGTGCAGAATCTACATGCAGAAATCTTTGAAACTTGACTAATACATACATATAAATAGAATACATAGGAAAATGTAAACCATGTCACTTTCTTAGGGGGTCTTGATAGTGTAAAAAACTCAGTATTTCCCTAAATTGGATCCCATTACAATATTAAAAGAGTATATGATTCTGTTGGAGGGGAAGGGGTTATCTCTTAATAAAATTACCCCCAAGTATATCTTAAAAACAAACAAGGAAGTATTTTAAAAGGAAACTTTTAAATAGGGATAGCTACAATACACTACAACTACCCAAACATTAAAGGTTATTTTAAAGCTACAATATTCAAGACCAAAAAGACAAGACTCCAAAAATAGGTCTAAGCCATTTAGCAAATTACAAATGAGAAATGAATGGGTTATTTTTAAATAGTAGTGGAACATTTAGATAATTATTGAAGGAAAAAAAATGGATTTCATCACCAAAAACCAATGGATGGAAGAGTCAAACTTTTTTTAATCAATAAATATTGCAGCAGAGAGCACAAGTAAATTATTTATAACCTTGGACTAAGGAAGACCTTTATAACCACAAAATCAAAAAAAAACACAAAACACAAAGCCACAAACAAAAAGTTTGATAAACTTTTATTACCTAAAAGCTAAAACATGAGAAGCAAACAATATCACATACAAAGAAAAGAAAAAAGGCAGTGAAACTACAGATAACAGAGTCAAATTCCCAATTTATAATATCCTCAGGTGAATTACTAACAAGCTAAACAAGCTGATTAAGAACAGGAATGAACTATGTGAATGGGCAAGTGACAAAAAAGTAAGTTGTGATTTTAATATTCTTTAAAGAGCTACACATTTACTACAATTTGTGTTGAACCTTGCTTTTTTCCTCCCACTTTATATACTGTAGATCCTTCCCTTTTCAGAATATAAAAATCAACTTCATTTTTTTAAACATCTGCATAAGGTGTATGGCAATTCTGAAGTGGGAGCTTAAATGGCCTGTGGAAAAAACAAGGCGTAAGGCATCTGCTTAATATAAGGATACATTTTTAAAGTTACAGAACACTTACAGCTGAAGAACAGGTTTTTCAACTTGATAAAGAGTAGTCATGGGGAAGAAAATCCTACTGGTTAAACAGACAGTAACATGGTCTGTGTTGTGTTTCAGGAACTCAAAGATTGAGATATATAGTCAAAAATAACAAGAAATGAATTACGGACCGTGGCTAATGACTCTAGAGATGGACAAAATTTCTTCTATAGGCCTTCCATACCCTTCAGGTTAAGAGAAAGGAAGCTGAAAACATACACGTCTACACAGCCCCAAAGTTTGTTAAGTACTGAATTTAAAACCTCATCTTCTATTTTGAGGTCTTTTCATTAAATTATCATCAATCAGATGATTAAATGTTTTTGCTAGTTCGTAATTTTCAACTTAAAAAGGTTAAGTCTGATAACACTACTAACTTGATGAAGTATGGCACCTTTCCTTAAAAGCCTATTTAATGCATAGTTCCAGAAAAAGAACATCAAAATCTAGTCCACAACTGGAAAGGCAGCTATCTTGTCCAAAACAGAAACTCAAGTTAAAAATAACATTTTAATATTTAAAGTACTGACCAATTCATCAGACTCTGCTTGAGCTGTGGCTTAGAAATGTAGAGATGCAGGAATCCCTTTGAAAACATCCCACTAAATTCATGAAGACCATATCGTAGTCTAGAAAAATTCCTTTGACTGAAAAGTAACTATCATTTCAAATTCATCTATTATTTTGGGTTTTTTAAAAATCCACTAATGACTTCCTACTATTGCAATTCATAACCTTAAATTTAGATTTCTTATAAAGGGGAAACAGAAACTTAAAAACCTTAATACTCAGCAAACTACTAACAGAAACCAGACAGCATGACTCCTCAAAGGTTTAGAATGAAAGCCCAGATTCCAAAACATAAGATTTATACCTAAAGCTGTAACTCTTTCCATAAATTTCAAAATTCTTAGAAAAGTCTGATGACTGCCAATAGACTGAGCAAAAAACAGTACAATCTTGGTAAATGAAGGGTACTTTTTAATCTCAATCTCAAGTGGTAAAAGTAAGGAATCAAATCTTTAGTTCACATTTATTCTCTTAAGCAAGCAAAAAGTTCTCACGCTCCTTGCAACTGATCTAGTATTCTTATAAAATTTAAGATCCACTCCAGCTTTGATACTTCTGTCAAGTTTTTCTTCACTACTGTGAAATTTAGAGGTTTTTATTTTTCCATTTGTCACAACAGTGAAATTAACTATTTCTGATACCTCCTCAAATGTGTTAAAACATTACAGTTGATGGCTTAATTACTGAAGCAAAAGTGATAAAATACTGTGGTCCAAAAATAAGCTGATTAAAATAAATTTCTCTGTATATTAGATCCCATTATGGGAGCTGAGTTTCCATTTTCCCCAACCACATTAGGTAAAGTCTACTGCTATGGATAAATGTGATTATAAGCATAGCCCATGAGAAAGAAAAATAGCGTATTTATGTAAAATCTGCCTCAGGTTTTTATCAAGAACTGCCACAATGGATGTATAACTTGTTACCCTTTGATCAACTATCAGTTTATTTACCGATTTATTCCCTGACACCAGTCTACTACCTTCCCAGCCCATTAATTCTAACAATTTAAAATCTCTGAAATCAGGGTGCTTCTTACAATTGGTGGCACCTTAGAATACCTTACAGCCATATCAGTCATAATATAAATATGAATGTCATTGTTTGAGTATGATCAATCTTGGTTTGCTTGCAATTTTCTTTGACACTTGACTGCAACACCTAGGCATCTCATTCAGCAAACCAATGAAGGACCATTTTAGGAAAGACTGAGGTTTCTTACCAGAAGGTTGTTCTGCTGACACCTTCTGATAAAATCAAGAAAGCACCAGCATCAAAACTTGCAGAGTGGGTGAAAATTCTTGGAAGAAAATCCTGGAGGTAATAGAGGAAAGCTCTTTTAAAGTATGCTTGCAACATCAATGCTCTCCATGGCACTGAGAAAGGTGAGAAGAAACACAATCAACTGACTGTGAAGATGTTTTAACCAATTTAAGTTTTATTGGTTTAAATATAAATGCTTATATTTTCCAT
Source organism: Mormoops blainvillei (assembly GCA_004026545.1). NCBI lineage: Eukaryota > Metazoa > Chordata > Mammalia > Chiroptera > Mormoopidae > Mormoops > Mormoops blainvillei. The sequence continues at coordinate 75,739 of PVJD01003436.1, read as the reverse complement.
TTTACATATGCAGGTATTTAAAGACGAACATTCAATAAGTATACAAGAATTCTAAAAGATAAATAAAACTACCACTGAGATTAACCGGCAACATTTCCTCTCAGTGCCTCTTATAACTGATGCCGTTTTCAGTACAATGAAATTGTATGGATCTTCCACTAACTTCCCAAATCAATATATGGAAAAAAACCTATTTCCTGACTCCAAACCCAATTTCTAACTAGAGACATCTCCACCTCTGGCTTACTTTTACATGTCCAATCAACATTCCAAAAGTCAGAATCTTCTGTTGTCCCATTTTGCACTCTACACACATATGATCCAATTTACAGGATTAAAAAGAGAAAACTGAATATAGCTAAGGTTTTCCTTAAACGGGATTCTAAAAGAATACAACCCAATTATTATGGCATTCATTGTTTATAATAAATTAATTTCTCTCCCACGCATCTAGAATGAAACTAGCTATACGCCATCCTTAAGAAACTGAAGTGTTTGTTTTATAACTCAGATGAAAAACTCTTATTAGGCTGAGAAAACTAACTTAGGGGCTCCCAGGCGGAGATGATCAGCATAACCTAAGCAATTTTGTAAGTCTCAACTTGCAAACAGTTGATGCATCTTAAACGAAGGTTTTCCCAGGCACTCAAAGGTGTGCCAGAAGTACTTAAAACTACTCCTCTCACCATCCCCCCCCCCCGCCCGATAAATACCATGGTATATCTTCCTGGAGCTTTTATGTCAGGTAATTTAAATAATTTATAATAAAACACTATGTTTCTGAACTATATATACAGTTAACAGATATAAAAGAACTCACCATTAACATAAAAAGGAAAATAACTCTTACTGAAGACCCTACGGTATAGTGGGGTATTACCATTTAGAGTGGGCTCAGATCCACGATTTACTATGTGGCAGGTAAAAAACAAGAGGGGTGGGAGGGACTGGTGCACGCCCAGGGCAGTAAAATAAGGAAAATAAGACTCCCCAGTTGCTTCATTTGCCCAAAAGCAAGTCACGATGTTCCCCTTCAGGGACTCCATGGTCTTCCCTGAGCACCCCAGAGGCTTTCTGGAGCAATTCTCAGGAGGTTCTATCAACCCTGAATGAGACTCAGCTTTCTTGAAGTTGGACATTCTCCTTCCATCCCAATCCTAGAAATGAGGAAGATTTGGCTAAAGAGAGCAAGTACCCAATTCCCCCATGTGCCAAAAAGGAAAAAAAAAAATGTTTTAAAGTAGTGGTTACTTAACATGTGGTGATAACACAACTGCCTATAAATACTCAAAAATAAGACAAATATAAAGTAAATGAATAAAAGTCTAGAAGAAGACCTAAGAAATTTTATGTATAATCTGAACATAGTTTGTCTTAGCCAGGACTGGAAACCTTCAAGCCATAGCAGGGAAAAAGTCCAGTATATAAAATAAATAAATAAATACTCTACCAGAAAGTCAACAGATAATATAGATAGGATGGGGGCACTCTTGCAATAAATGACTCAAGCAATTTCAAAGTGACAAATGACACACCCCAATAGGAAAATGGACACATGACAGGCAACTTACAAAAAAGTAAATCCAAATGGCCAACAAATATTAAAATTCACCAGTGGGGATCTGCAAGTCAAAGTTCCAATGAGATAACCCTTTACATCCAACAGAGACAAAAATTAAAGAGTATAAAACCCATTTCTGGCCATGCTATGAAGAGCTGACATTCATCAATGGATGAAAAAGGAAGTGTTAAGACTTTCGGGGGGGGGGGGGG
>PVJD01003436.1:0-73866 GCA_004026545.1 Mormoops blainvillei | reverse complement strand
TGGGGAAAGATCAAGTGGTAAAAGCAAGCCGGGGGTGGGGGTGGGGGGGATTACAATAAAATAAGTTTTTATGTACTTATGCATATGTAAAATTATACCTATGTATATGCATATATAAATGTTTTAAAAGAGATGTATCTCACCACTCCCATCTTTTTAACTGTCCCATCTCTAGGGATCTCAAACCTACTTTCTAAGTAACAAACTTGTTTGTTTGATGTTTACAATACCTAAAAGATGTAAGTTGTAATCTGAGTGTGGTAAAAAGCACCAACATTCAAAACTACTACTGCAAAATGACAACAAACTCTCAACTATCAACAACTGAACCTAAAAAAAAAAACAACAAAAACAAACTAAGCAAACAACTAGAACGAATCTCAGAAAATTGAGATCACATGGAGGGTTATCAGTGGGGAGGGTGGAGAATGGGGGGAAAGGTACAGGGAATAAGGAGCATAAACGGTAGGTACAAAAGAGACAGGGGAGGTTAAGAATAGTTTAGGAAATGGAGAAGGCAAGGAACTTACACATATGACCCATGGACATGAATTAAGGGGGCGGGAGGGAGAATGCTGGTGGGAGGTGGGGTGCAGGGCAGAGGGGAATAAAGGGGAGAAAAAAATGGGACAACCAATAGCATAATCAATAAAATATATTTTAAAAAATAAATAAATGAAAAATAAAAAGACTGTTACTGCAATCAAAAATATGTTTTAACTTCACCAGGTAACTGAGTCAGACTGTCATACTAATTCTTCCTTCTCTCTAGATTATAACTATATATAGTCTAACCTGTACGGGAAACACATGCTGTTAACAGTGCCAGTGAGTATGTTTTCTTACTCACCATGACATCTACAGTGGTGCTGTCAAAAGGAGGGACACGGGAATTTGTTTCTCTGCTGCATGTGCAGAGGCTGCCTTGAACTGGTCTTTCCATGTGAGAAAAAAGCACCTTCCTCCTGTTAGGAAGACTGTGGGTGTTCCCTGTTACTGAGAGCTGAATGTAATCCCTCAATGTGTTTTGAACTGTTCAATTGCTTTGGGATTAAAAGTACATGTATTTTTTTGTCAAATGAACACTTTCTGTAGGTGTTCCAAAAAAATATTTTAACTATATTCTCAGCTGTTGCATGCTACCAAATACTGTTTTTCATTTCCTGAAAAAATGTTAAAAAGTCCCATTATAATTATGAATTTTCAGATATGTTTTGCAAGCCTCCTCAGGAAAAAAAGTAAGTTCAAACAATACACCTTTTTAAAGACCTATATAAAAATCTACGAACAAATTATTTTAAATCCATGGACACGTTCTACAAATAAAATGCAAATTTACTAACTACATTATACATTACAGAAATTATTGCATCATGACGGAATAAGTTCTACTAAGGAAAAGTTATTCAAGGTAAGATTTCAGCAGCATTCATTAGTACTGAATATTTAAGTGTTCTAAAAAAAAAAGAATGACATTGAAGATACGAGGATTTCATTAGAATGCGTAAGTATCTACTAATGCCTACATACCAGTAATGTTCTTGGCTTGTTAATTTCACAAGTTTGTGATATCCAACATTGCTCCTTGAAATGGAAAAACTTAGTAGTTCCAAATGGTCACCCAAAACTATTATGACTTTCCTATTGCAGAGAGTTGAAGTTTCCTATAGTTTTCTCTCTGTATGCATAAAGTTGTTACAATATCTGAACTTGACCAGAATCTACCCATAACCTTAAAAAAGCCAATGTTTGAATCAAAATTAAAAATGTTGTATACATATGATGTTACACTGTGTAAGACTTAACAATAAATCAGAGTGTCCAAAAGCCAAGAACTGATTCATCTGTTCATTCAGTATGTACCAAAGGCCTACTATGTACTAAGTGTACTAAGTACAGACATCGAGTCACTGGAAAACCTAAGAGCTGAAAATAATCTGAAAAGCTGTAAAACCAAAAAGTTATAACATGGGAAAGGAAGAATACAAATTTTATTATGACTAATTATCCTGAAGAAATCTTGCCAAGGGAAAGCATGTTCCTTTGCCAACAACACTTATGAACTCCATCAGTTATTACTGGGGAGACCTCTACTCATTCTCTCCAAAAAGCTAAGCAGAAAGTGCTGAGGCTAAAGTTTGAGAGAAAAGTTAAAGCACTTCACATTAAACTCAGACTTAATGTTGGTTCAATTTTGCCATGGCTTTTGGTCTCTCTGATGTAAGGACAAATAAATTAAAGGAATTCTCATATATATAAATATACATGTTCAGATTAATGAACATCATTTTAATGAAGATTTGGTCCCAGAAAATTCAACCACCATTAAAACAGTTTTCTTACTATTTGCTGAACATCTGCCAAAGAAATCTTCTAAAGCCTTTGATACTCAAAAATATTACGTGGCACAGAGAATATGCTCAATAATATTGCAATAACTATGGATGGTGTCCTATGAGCACCAGACTTACCAGGGGCATTATCAGTATTTTGCCTTGTACAAGGTGCTCTCATGCATAATGTGCACACACATTTTGGTGCTAATTCCCATGTATAACACATTACACATGGGAATTAGTGCTACCCATGTATGATGCGCATCCTTATTTTTCCCCCTCAAAGATTTGGGCAAAGACATGCGCATTATACACAGCAAAATGCAGTACTTCGTGAGGTATATAAATGTCTACTCACTGTTATACACGTAAAACTAATACAACATTGTACACCAACTGTAAAAGGAAAATAAATTAAACCTTTTTTAAAAAGTTCTGGCACCCTCAAAAGAATATGCTACTTGCATGATTACCACTACGAAGTGCCACATTATAAGAAAAAAAGCTTTATACTATATATGCATATATAAACTATTTCAAGAATTTCCCAAATATTTTACATAATCAATATAAAGCTAAGAACTGAGAATGACCAAAATATATGGTTATATCCAACACAAATTATAACTTGAGCCATATATCTAGTTTTAAAATTCCTAGTAGCCATATTAAAATTAGTAAGAACAAGTAAAAATTTAATAATTTTATTTATCCAATATATCCAAAATATTTCAACATGTAATCAGTATTTTTAAATTATGATGTATATGTTTTTTTATACTAAGTCTCTGAAATCCACTACAGATTGTACAATTAAAGCACATCTCAACTCAGACTAGTACATTTCAGTCCCACAGCTAGTGTCTACCAAATTGTAAAGAGTAGATTTTTATAAAGTGAAGACATAGTTCCAATCATTTCTCCAGGAATATTCCCAGTTCAGTCCTCCTGACTTGTATTAATCAGTAGAAATTTATAATTAATAATTTGAGAAGCCATATAATATTGTACTTCAAAAACAATCGCAGTATAATGATTAAGACATCAGGCTCTGTATAGTCTGAAAAATCAGTCTGAATCTTCAATCAGCCTCCTATTAATTTAATGGACCTGGATTAGCCTCAGCTTCCTCAATTGATGGTAACACTATCTTCCCCTTATTGTGATTAAAGAAACTGAGATAAAGTACCTTGACCATCTGATAGTCTGCATGCTCAATAAAAAATAGCTGGTGTTAGAGGTAGATGAGAATAGAACCTAGCAGATTCACCAGTTGAAAATTCTGTTACAAGATATCCAACTGTCTCATACTGCAAATGAAAAAAATCAAGGTCTTACAACCAGCCACTACAAGAATTAGGGGTCAGACATGAAAGACATACTGCACTTTCCACAAAAAAACAAAAAACAAACAAACAAACAAAAAGCCCCCAACATACTAATTTGCTACATCCTTAGCACTGTGGAAGTGAACTCACTTCTTCAGTTACTATCCAATTCAAGTGTCTGTCCTGTGTGTTCCTAACTACTCTAAAATTTCCTTTGAAGAACTTCTAATACTATGTTCAACTAGGCAACTGGAAATGAGAAGCCCTAGAGTTAACTATCACTTCAATTACAGTATAATCTTGGAGAAGTTAACCATGTTTACTAAAATGTAAAATGGGGATAATACCGCATACTTCACAGAAAATCAGGAAAATACAAGTGTAAGTAACAGAGTATGTAGTGGCTATGATGCACTCGTATAAAAGGCGGTAGCACACAAATGGGATGATGATGGAAATATACTGGGGCAAAAAAGTAAAAATAATGGAAAAAGGCATACTTTCTCTAAGCATATAAAACCAAGGCCTTGACATTATTATCTCTAAGTAGATAAGATTGTTTTATTAATTTGTTTTCAGATTTTTTCATAATTGTGTTGTTCTGGTAATACAAAAAACTACGGGAAAAGTACACTTGATTTTTAAAAATTGTTAATTGTCCTTTTCATTTAGTTAAAGCTTAGTATTTTTATTTTCATAATCACATTTTAAAACATGTGAAACTAAAAATTATCTTTAAAATATCTGGAATGGTATGTTTTTAATTTAACAGTGCCCCTAACATTACTAAGACAGCCACCACCTCTTCCTCGCTTACTAATCTCCCCAAAGAAATCAACAATAAACTATACGAACTTCAAAAGGTCAGTACACTCTCAGAGTACAACTCCTTTACTGTAACTCCGTAAGTCATCATCACTGGTGATAATAAATTTGAATAATTTACTTACTATCAAATTGCATTTTGGTGTTATATTAAGCTGTTAAGAAAATTTTGGAAATATACTTTAAATTCAGGTCTGTAGTCAATTACATAGCCAAAGTACTCACAGAGCTGTAAAAGTTAATCAGCTCTATCTTCTACAGAGAAGGCCGAATATTTCATTCAACTATGTTAGAAAGTACACATTTCCCTGGAACACCTGGAAAACTTTCCTCTACATGAGCCAGAAATTGAGTGACTTTCAACTTATATTTAAAACTGTATCTTGCCCACGACTATGCAAGTTGCCACATTATTACAAAGTTTAATATTAGATTCATCAGTTAAAAAGCATTTTAATGATCCTGAATGGGAACTTTTTGGGGGGTAATGGAAATGTTCTAAAGATTGTGGTAATGGTTACACAGCTATGTAAATACACTATCATAGATTGTAAATTATATCTCACAGCTTTAAAAAAAAAAGCACCTTAAATGGCTATTACTATAAACCCTAAAATGCCACGTTCCAGGTAGAAAAGGTTATAAAAGCAAATTTTTATATAAAATGGTATGCCTTACCATGTGCTTAATTAACATATCTTCCATTCCTTCCAATCCCCAAATTTTTATAGGGCTGCAAACAGGAGCATATTGAATTTTTATCTCTTTAACTACAGATGCACTGTTATAGAAAGCAAGATACAGAACATGCTATCATTTGTGTAAATATTAAAAAAAAGACTCCTAATTTTTGGTCAAATCTTCAGCTTTTCAGTGGTTCCAATTATTTTGTGGAATGAAGTTTCAGTTCCAGAAGAAAACCTTTAATCAATGTCTACAAAGCACTGCCTCAAGGCACGATGATATTGGCTACTAATCCCATGACTGAAATTCTTCACTGGTAATTCACATTTAGGGTCAAGTATGGGTCTGTGTATATGGAAGGAGGGGGAGAAAAGGAGAAGGAAAATCAATCACCTGTACGCTGAAAAACACAAGTGAAAGAAAAAATACACCAAAATGTTAGCTGACACCTCAAAGCAATTTCTGATAGTTTCCAAAATTCCCTCACTGATTATATATTATTTAAATTAGAAAAAATTACTTAACACTGAAAGAATTTTGGATCCATGAAAGAATCCAAACTCAAAATGCTACAAGATATGATTATGCACAAAGGACATTCTGAAAAATGCAAAACTTTGGGAACAGGAAACACTCTAGGGTCTGACTGGGGGTAAGGCGAGAGGTTGACTATGAAGGGCATGAGGGAACTTTGGGGAATGATGGAACAATTCTGTATCTCTTCATTTTGCTGGTAGTAGTTACAAAACTGTGAGCACTTATTAAAGCTCATATAATTGTGTATCAAAAAAGATGAAATTTTACTATATGCAAATTAACCTCAATTCATATAGTTAAAAATAAAAAATCACTTGTGTGGTAAGCCAATTTTTTCCAAGTGGGCCATTTCATGGGACAAAAAAATACTGGTGACCCTGAGCTCTTTCAAACCCCTCATTTCACACAAAAGAAAACAGACCCAGTCAGGTTTGTTCAGGGTCCACTGCTAGATAATGGTAAGCTTTAGTACCGGCCTAAAATTCCCACTTGTTTAACTTCAAATCCCGGGCTTCTTCCACTTCACCATTCCCACTCTTCCAGAGTTCTGAAGACCACAGTTTCTATAAAGTATAAGTACCAGTCGACGATTATGGCCAGAAATAAAAATTCCAAATGTTCAAGTGTAATTATTTTAATACATAAAAACATGGTCCTTCTCAACCTTTGCAAAAGAATCACCCTACTTTGTAAGGGAACACTGAGTGATGGAGTCAAAGTACAGTCAGGCAGATTTGTAGAGTACGGCTAGGAATCAACAATAGTACTTTAAAATTCCAAAATGAGGACATTTGACTTATTGTGACTTCATTTAAAAAAATACTGAGAAACCAAAGTAAGACTGGAATTACTAAAATTTCCAATGATGATCTTAAGCGAGTTTTATAAAAAAATGAAATGAAGCCCTCACCCAGTAGTTCAGTTGATTAGAGCATGGTATGGCTATGCCAAGATTTTGGGTTCAATCCCCAGTCAGGGCACATACAAGAATCAATCAATGAATGCTAAATAAGTGGAACAACAAATCGATGTTCTCTCTCCTCTCCTCTCCACCCCCAATATATATGAAGACTATCTTGTGTAGCAATCACTGTAACTAAGCTAAAAAGAAATGGTGTTCTACTAACCACATGCTGCAAAAGTATGTTAAGACAAAATAATCCTTTTCTATTTTTCCATATGATCCCCCAAAAAACCCTGTATGCCTCCACTACACAAGAACTGTACAGCCAAATAGTGAGTAGTCTTTTCCATGGGTGAGAGTATTGATGCAAAAATGATGAACCTTATTTACCCTTGAAAGAAAAAATATGGTAAGTCCATTCTTTGTGCACTGTGCCACAACTGTATCTGCACTCATTCAGAGAAGGCAACCACTAGGTTCAATAAAAATAGAAGTCAATGAATTATCTACTCAAATTTTACTTAGGTCTTTGGACACCACATTTTAAGCCTCAATTGCTAATATAACCAGTCACGCATTAAGACTCCTTCCCATCAATTAAATGTTTCTACCTTATGCCGACTACCTACGGAGATTTAAAGTTATAAAAAACTTGCAACCCTTTGGATGCCTACTTTAATTTCCCACTATGGTATTACCACGTGACAGTTAAATCCACATAGCTAATCAGTAAACTAGGAAAGAAAAAAAAAAAAGCTGAAAAGAGTAAATTTCAACCACCAACTAAAATAAAATCCCGCGGTAAAAGGTACGCTGAAATGAAACGTAGTGAGAATACATTCGGCGTATACACAATACTCCTGCATTAGGAGAAGGCCCCTTCATAAAAATAGCCAGGACTCTCAAACATTTGAGATGCTGGCTTAGTAAGATTGACTGACAGACAACAGCTGGGGAGATTTTGTATTGATCTTGTTAACATCTTGGCATACTTTGGGAGAAAGGGAGAATCGGGAGAAAAGCCCGTTACAATGGCAGAACTATAAAGACTTCATTTTCAGTTATGTGACCCCTACACTGGAAGCCCCTGCTATATTCCTCTACTGTCGATTTGCTCTTTCGTTTTAAACTCCGATCCCACCGTAATGAACGATGCAAACAAACAAAAAAACCTCGTGGGGGGAGGGGGAGAATAAAACTCGACCTTCCAAAAACACTAGGCAACTGATATAAAGAAACTGGTCACCTCCCTACCGGTCTCCCTAATCCATTTCACATTTTAAATCGTACTTTAAAGCCTGGAACTCTCGCATTTTCTTCCATAATAGAGGGGGGCAGGCGCCGCCCAATTTCCCAGGCCGCAAGATTATCAACCCGCCACATTTCGAGATTTTCTAGTTCTCTCTCTTCGAGCCTTACCCTCAAATAGGTACCCCTCCAACACTAAAGTTTATTTGCCAAAAACTCCAGTACAAAGGTGAATTCCTAAGATTCCGCGACGCGCCCCCCAAAGGGGTGGGGAGGGGTCGGAGCAGCCGGCCGCGGCGCTCCCGCTAGGCCCCGTCCGAGGGGCGGGAGAGCGGCTGTGACCACACAATCCCACCACCTCCTTTCACGACTACCCCACCTCGCGGCGCTCAGGCCTGCTCCCAGGGCGCTCCCCGCCGCCCAGCAGCGACTCGGCTTCTCTTCGCCGGCCGGCCAAGGACCGCACTAGCACCCAAGAAAAAGGTTCTGAAGTAGGAAAATACCAGACGTGTCCGACGTGTTGTTTGAAAACATAACGGGGCCCGGGCCCCCGGGACCGTTAAACCGCGGGTGGAGGGGGGAGAAGCAAGGAACCCAGCGGCCTTGGGCTTTGGTCTGGCCTCCCTTTTCGACCCCGAAACTCACTCTCCAGAACCAGAAACCCTCCCCCGAACCTTCCCCATGCGCCAGAAAACCCGACAAAGCGGCAAAAGGGTACCTTGTAGAAAGCCCCGTTGGAGCCGCGAACCTCCACCGTCAGCTCCGCCATGTTGGAACCGCAAAGGCCGCTGGGAAGAGATTCTAGAAACTTTCCAACCAGCGGGGAGGAGGGGGGAGGGGCATGAAGGAGGCAGGGGGAGGGGCAGGGAAGCCGGGCGGGGACTGGAATCCCCCTCCCCACACCCCTCGGGTCTCACCGCGCAGCCCCGTCTCTCTCAGTAGGATCCCTGGGCTTTTTACATCACTTGTCTTGGGCCCCGCCTGCCGCGGCCCCTGCCGGGTCCTCTTCCCGAAATAATCGCCCGACCTTTGTTGACCCGCGTCTACGTCCCCGCCCCCCCCCCCGACCTCCCGCAGGTTGCCCGCTCCAGCCGGTAAGTTACTCCAGCCACCCGGGAGTGAACTATCCAGAGGGCCCCAACCTCTTTCATCTTTAGTCCATGGCTTTTCGGCATCGGACGCTAAAACTTTTGGAAGTGTAGCCCTGGAGTAGCTTCCTCACCTGGGAAGAGTATTTGGGGGTTCCACGTGACCGCAAACACAAAGTTTTGAGGGGTGGAGGGAGCGTAAAAATGTACATACAATGTGCTTCCAATTCTGTAGCCTAGCTATCTTTTAAAAAATTTGTGGCCTTCTTTTGAGTCGAATGCCACTGCTCCACACCTCACACGGTTCGACCGAGCCTTTTCCCCTACCTGTTAAAGCTAAAGAGCTTTAGTTGTTTTAAACTTATTTTCAGTTCAACTTAGATGTGTTCACAACCTGCAGCTGAATTTACCACCGTTGCAAGTACTCAGGAAAACTTTTAATGGGGGTGAGGGGGACCACGTTTTCGCCTGATGGAATGCTTGCGAACTTCCACAAGCAGGATCAAAGCTAAATCAATTTGTTTGAACCTACTCCAGTACTGTAAGCACTGTGACGGAGATACTTTGAATATTTTAACAATACTACAACTTTCCTAAAACAAGACCCTCAGAAATAATACTAGGACCCTTTTCTTTGTATGTTGTATTATCACTTTGAAAAAAAAAACTAAAAAAAGGATGCTTTGCTGGCACTGTATTCTTTCAAGGAAATGCCCACTGGCCCAGCCTTTCTGGGGGAAATGAGGTGGGGAGGGAGCGTCCTCAAAAAAATACACATGGTATTTGATCAAGCATTCTACATTTCCAAAGGCTCTGAAAGAAAGTGGTGGCTGCAAAGGTGCTCAATATTGTATTGCTGTGTACAGATGTTTTTTAAAATGTTTATCATGTGAAGAAAACATAACTAAATACCCATAAATGAATAACAGTCACTATTTAGTAAGAGTTTCATATATATAACACTTTATATACCATCCTATTATGACTCTTCAGAATTATAATATCCTAGCTTGCTTTTTTTTTTTTCCCAACAGCCTTATTGAGGTATAATTCACATACCATACAATTGATCTGTTTAAACTGAACAATTCAGTGGTTTTTAGTACATTCACAGAGTGGTGCGGTCATCACCTCTATCAATTTTAGAACATTTTTCATCACTCTAAAAAGAACCCCTGTACCTGCTGGCAGTCACTCCCCTTTTCACCCCAAATCCCAGGCCCTAAACAACCACTAATCTACTTTATGGCTCTGTAGATTTGCCTAGTCTAGACCTTTCATGCAAATGGAATCATATAATATGTGGTCTTTTATAACTAGCTTCTTGAAGTTAGCATAATGTTTTCAAGGTTCATCCATTTTGTAGCATGCATTGTATCATTACTCATTCTTTTTTCATTTTTATTGTTGACATCATTACAAGTGTCCCCATTTCCCGCCCCCTTTGCTGGCCTCCACCCAGCCCCCACTCCCCTTTCCCTCTGGCCATCACCACAGTTTTGTCTGTTTCTGTGAGTTATGTATTTATATTCTTTAGCTAATCCCTTCACCTCCTTTCTACTCATGCTTTTTTAATTGTCAAATATACCATTGTATGAATATGCCATATCATTTTATTTAATAGACTTTTGGGTCATTTCCATTTTTTTGGCTATTAGGAATAATGCTGCTCTGAAGAATCATGTACAAGTTATGCACATGGCAGTGAATTCACAAAAGTGCCTCAGGATATTTTACATTTTTGAGATTAACACAGTGATACTTGATATCTGTCAGACATTTTGCACACTGCCATCTCAAGTTAGTTCACAGTTTCAATATTAGATTTTGCTACATTACATTTGATGATTCCATATCTTTGCAAGCATCAATTTTCAGCAATTGTTATAATAAAAGCAAAAGTCAGTGGATTCCAGGAGGGGTGTGTAGTGACCGATGAGTATGCACATCCCATTAGTAAGGAACTGTATTACTTAAGAATGAAATTAAAATATTTTTTCTGATAATTTATATTTATTAATTTTTCACATGTCTATTAAGTTAGGACATAAATGCGTCTTAAGTTGTTTAGATCTAACTACTTAATAAATGGTATCATTGGTTATTTACTTGGGCAGTGTACTAAGTATTGAGATACTAAGGATGCTATGAACCAAAAAGGTTTGGAAACCTTTGGAGTAGAAGTAGATCTGTATATGAAAATATAGAAGATGGCAGCGTAGGCACACATAGCTCGCCTCTTTGCACAACCACGTCAAAATAGAACAACCATCACTCAGAACCATCAGAAATTGAGTTGAATAGAAGTCTTACAACTACGGAATTAAAGTGACCACATTCATCGAGACTGGTAGAGTGGGCTGGTCTCTCACCCATGTGTGGTGGGTAAAAATTTAGGAGGAATATCTCAGGAGCAAGGAGTCCAAGCCCCACACCAGGCCCCCCAGCCCAGGGTTCCAATGCCAGGAAGATAAGCCTCCACAATTTCTGGCTGCCAAAACCAGCGGGGATTGAGTTGGTGGAAGAAACTGTTGGAGCCCCAAGCAGTTCCTCTTAAAAAACCCACACACTGACTCACCTAGTCAGACTCACTCCCTCTGAGCTCCAGAGCCGAGGTGGTAGCTTGAATGGCACCAGAGGCATGTTGGAAGAGGCTGAAGTTTCTCGCATCTGGGCAAGCAGAGGCCATTGTCCCTTTGCTAAACCATCTGCATGCAGAGCCACAGAGCCAGCAGGCTAGTACCATATTTGAGACTCTATAGTCTACACCCTAGGACCCACCTTGGAGATCCCCAGAGACTCTGCCCTACCCACCTCAAGGGCCCACCCAATATGAATAACTACTTTTCCAATATGAATAACTGGTCTTGGCTCATGTTTCACAGCTTCCTAAATCCCATCAAACAAGCAACAGCTGGCCTCAGAGAGCTCCAGACTGGGCACTAGCAGCAGCCAGATTAGTTTCACAGCTTGGCTTCGCCTGGGAATCTCCAAGCCCAGCACAAGTAGCAGCCTTCTCAGATTGCTTTATAGCTCAAGAATGGCGGCCCCAGGCAAAACGCAGGTGGGGGCTGACCTTGGCCTGCACCACCCAGGAAACCACAGAGCCAGTGCACCCAGTGGACAGCTACAGACCACTTCAGAGCACCACCACCCTGCGCTTGCACAGCTGATCCTCCACAGAAGGTGGAGGTTGGTGGTCAGCAGTCACAACCAATCCTTGCAGCTGACTGGCCTGGGTAAAACCCTCCTATTGATCTGCCAACAGCAACTAAGACTCAAGTACAAGAAGGGGGTATATTCAGCCCACATGAAGAGTGCACCTCAAATACTCAGCTCGGGTGGTAGGGGAGTATGTGCCATTGGACCCTACAGGACACCTACAACATTAGGGCACACTACCAAGGCACAGAGTCAAAGCAGCTCTGCCTAACACATGGAAATAAATACAGAGAGGCTGCCAAAATGAGGAGACAAACCTATGGCCCAAATGAAAGAGATCAACTCCAGAAAAAGAGTTAAATGAAATGGATAAACGATCTATCAGATGCAGACTTCAAAACACCGTAAGGATGCTCAAGGAACTTAGTGAGGCACCATAAAAAAGATCCAATCGAAGCAAAGTATTCACTAATTGAAATAAAGAACAATTTACAGGGAAACAATAGCGGAGTAGATGAAGCCGAGATACACTCCTCACAACCCCTAAACTGGAATTCTGTCAGTAATAGGAGTATCTTTTGTTATTCAGAAGGAGTTTTTTTAAAACACACCCAAATTTGTGTTCATGAGGTGACTTACGGTGGGGCCCTTCGGTAGTCTCAAGATGGGCTAGTTCCCAGAAAGGCCAAGGGGTTACAGGGCTGGAATTTTCTGGCATACCCCCAGCTTCTGGGGAGGAGAAAGGGGATAGGAGGAGGCTGGAAATTAAATCTCTTTAAACACCCTTGGACAATGTGATCTGATGAGCTTTCGGATTGATGAACACATCCACGTGCTGGGAGAGTGGTGCACCCTAGTTCCATAGGGACAGGAACTCCTGTACTCTGGACCTTTCTGGACCTCCCCCTTTGTACCTCGTCATGTGCCTGTTCATTTTTATCCTTTATAATATTCTTTATAATAAACTGACATAGTAAATATTTGTGATACACACTCTAGCAAATTAATAGGGCCTGAGGAGGTGTTTGTTGGAACCTCCAATTTATAGATCTAACAGAAGCACCTGGACTTGGCGATTGTCTCCAAAGTGTGGGCAGTCTTGTGGGACTGCGCTATTCACCTGTGGGATCTGATGCTCTCTCCAGGTAGATAGTGTCATAATTAAGTTAAATTTGTAGGATGCCCACTTGTCTTTACCGAGAATTGAAGAATTGTTCAGTGGTGGTGGAAAAAAACACATCAGAGAACATAACGTGCTTTACTCAAAATCTACTGATTTAAATGTTAATCGCATGTTTTAAATATCTTCACATCAACATTTAGACTGAGTTTCGACCGAACAACTGTGCACCATAGCCTAGCCAACTTGGCAAAATTAACCTTCACAGTCTCTGACCTCTAGACTTTCTTTTAAAAGGCTTACCTGATTAGGTCGGCTCCACCCAGGATAATCTCCTTTTTGATTAACTTGAAGTCAATTTATTAGGAACCTTAGTTGAATCTGCAAAACTCCTTCACCTTTAACATACAGTAGTCCTGTCTTATTCACAGGAAATATGTTCCAAGACCCCAGTGGATGGCTGAAACCAGTGGATAGTATTAAATATATATATATATACACATATATGTATATGTATATATACACACACATACACATACATATTTTTATTTTTCTGTATAGGTACATATCTTTTCACTTAAAGGAAATACTTTACAGTTTCTCTTTGGCATATCCAAAGAGAAACTGCATTACTACTCTTGCACTTCGGGGCCATAATTATGTAAAATGAGTGTTACTTGAACACAAACACTGCAATACCAAGAGTGCCACTAAGTAGCTAGTGGGCAGGTAGTGTATACTGTGTGAATATGCTGGACAAAACTAAGGAATGATTCAAGTTTTGGGAGGGATGAAGCTGGGTGGCACAAGATCTCATCACATTACTCAGGTGCATGATTTAAAACATACTGCTTGTTTATGGAATTTTCTATTTAGCATTTTTACCTCTGGTAAACTAAGGAAAGCAAAACCACAGATAAGAAGGTTTTACTCTATATTGTATTGGTCAGAAGCAAGTTATAGGTTCTGCACACACAAAAACATGGATAACCAGGGAGCAAGAATCACAAGGGCCATCTTAGAATACTGCCTACTGCAATATAAAGAGAGTAGACGCTAATGGTTACTCTGAGACTCTATGCTGTTTTTCTTTTTTTAAGATTTTATTTAAGAGAGGGGAAGGGAGGGAGAAAGAGAGAGAGAGGACCAGCAATGTATGAGAGATACATGGATTGGTTGCCTCTCGCGCACCCAACTGGGGACCTGGCCTGCGAGGCAGGCATGTGCCCTGTCTGGGAATCGAACCAGCAACCTTTTGGTGCACAGGCCATCACTCAATCCACTGACCATGTGGGCTAGACTCTCTTTTATTTATTCATTCACCTATCCATTTATTCATCGAACTTAGGTAATGCACTTAGAAGAAAACCAGGCACATGGTAAACAGTACAGTGTTGGCTGGCATTTTAATTTTTTGTGTTATTGATAGTATATGCCCAGTATTAGGTGTGGTGTAAGAAAATACAAAGGAAAATGAGACTGGTCTCTGTTTATAGTTTGGGGAAATAAGCGATGATAATTCAACAGACTACACAGTACTAGAGCTCTGTCCCATGTCAGATGGACATTCAAAAGACGAATGTCAATTCTGTGCTGAAAAGGCAGTGTGCCTCCACAAGGCAGAAGACAATTTAGTGGCAGCTCGAAGAAACTGCAGTCTTTCAAGTAGTCAAGGAAGGAGACGTTCCAAACCCGACAACAACATGAGAAATGACCAAAAGTATGAACAAGGAAAATTGAGCCCATTTGAAGCTTTTCACTCTATTCACATAGAGTTAAACATATTTTTATTTCATTGTATTGTCCACTTAATTGTACAATAAAATGTTGCACTCATTTTCATTTCTATGAAAATTTAGTATTTTTCACAGGAAAATTATCATTTATCACCAACCCATAAGCTCTTTGAAGGAGGTTTTAAAAAAAAAAACAAAAAAAACCCTATCTATACGTGGTATTTAATAAATATTTAATGAATGGATGGATGATTTTGAGTTGAGAATTTTATATATATAAAATATGGAATGTATACATATAAATAATATATATAAAATACTTTAGAATGCCTGGTATATATTAGGTGTTCAGTAAATGATGGTGATTGTGCCAGATAATGAACAAGCCATCGCAAGATTAGAAGCAGGTAAATTGCTTTACCACATTTGGGTCTAGAAAGAGAAAGAAGGACTTAAAAATCAAAATAGAGAAGGCCGAAACCAGTTAAAAGGCTACTGCAAGTGTAAAGAAGCCTGAATGAAAACAACACATGAGAGTGGAGGGAAAAAGGAAAAATTGAGATAGTTAAAATGTTGAAGTAATGGGACTTAGCAGCTAGAGATACAGGAAATCAGGAGACTGAAGCATAAATTTAAGTTTTTACTTGGACAATTGGATACCTAAGATGCTATTAATTTAGAACATGGGGGAAGATTTGTGGAGAAAGATAAGTTCTATTTGGGAAATACTGCATTTGAGCTGTCTTCAAAACGTTCAGTGAAGATTTTAGTACAGGTGTAGGGTAAAGATTAAGTTTTGGGAGTCTATGGTAAATATTTAGCATTTAAGATCAGGAAAGCTGATGAGGTTTCCTGGGGAAACTGCATAAGAGGAGATAGTAGAATAAGAGTAAATGCAATTTATAGATGGGGAAAGAGGCTACAAAGCACTATGCATTCACAGAACACAAAAGAATATATTATTAATACAGACTATGGTATTTAATAATAATATTCATAAAAGATAGCAAAGTGTCTGACTAATGTAAACTAGACATAAAGTCTCCGAGAGTAAAAATTTACTTCTCATTCTGCACAACATTATATTGCTTAGTACTTAATATATTGTAGGCTCTAAATATGAATGAAATATTTATGACAGAAATAATAAAAATAAATACCTAATCTATGTAACAACATGGCAATGCTTAACAATATGTGAATAAAAAATAAAGCAGAATATAAAAGTTGATCCACATAACAATTGTAACTATGTAAAATGTATATATGCAAATAAGAGTTTAAACAAATAAAAATAGAGGATTGAAATGCAGTTTTTTCCCCCTCACATTTATTTGGAATTCCATTAGTAATATAATTTAATAATAAAATTGTTCAAGTATATTTGACCAGAAGGCAAGGGAACTGCTCTCTATGGCTGGTGGATTCTGTTGCGATAAGTATACCCGTCTAAGGAAGTGCCGTTATGCTGAAGCCTGAAAAAGATGATTCCAGATTTAACCAGGTGGAATGGGGACAGTAGTTAAAAGGGACAGTATTCTAGTTAGAGAAAAAAAGATTTTGTGATGGCCCCCAAATAGTAGACTGACTAGAGCCGGAGATCCCTGGCAAACAACTACGGGGTTAAAATTTTATACTAAGGACAATGGGAACCCATTGGGAGTAGAATAACGCAAAGATGTGGCTCTCACAGGACCAGCAGCTCATGCTAGAATGCAAATGGCTTCATCAAAACCTGGACTTTAGAGTTTAGACTATCGCAAGATAGCTGTTCTCATGACTTACCTAGCCAAGTGACCTTGGCAAAATTCTCAACCTCTCTAGGTATGAAGGACTAAAAATAGAGTATCTCAAATTTCTATCATTTGGGAACTGTGATCAACTTCCCTAGAAACTTGCTGATCTCCACATTGCTGGGAAAATTTTCCAGAATTTACATAGAAACGTATGGGCTTCCTTATTCTATAGCTCTTTGCTTCCAGTTCTTTATTAATGATTTGTTATTAAGTCATATTTATTCTTTTTAATAAACTTTATTTTGGAATTATTTTAAATTTATAGAAAAGTTACAAGGTTAATACAGAGAGTTCCCATAATATTCTTCATCTGGTTTCCCCTAAAGTTAAGATCTTACATTACCATTGTACATTTGTTAAAACCAAGAAACTGACATTGGTATAGTGCTATTAACCAAACCCCAGACTTCACTCAAATTTCAGTTATTCCACTAATACTCTTTTACTCTTCCATGACTCAATTGAGGGTACCAAATTGCGTATAGCTGTCATGTCTCTACTGTCTCCTCTATGACAGCTTTTCATTCTTTTTTTGTTTTTCAAGACCTTGACAGTTGAGAAGGTCTTGTCGGATATTTTTTAGAACGTCCCTCAATTTGATGGTTTTTCTCATGATCAGACTGGAGTTAAGAATTTGGGGGAAGAATACCACAAAAGTAACATATCCTCATCACATCATATCACAGAGGTAAAATGCCATCAACATGACTTACCACTGGTGATATTAGCCTTAATCTCTTGGTTAAGGTAGTATTTTTCAGATTTCTCCACTGCATTTGCTCTTAATCCATACTGTATGCTTCGGAAATTAATAAACCCAGTCCATATTCAAGTCCAAGATGGAATGAGAGAGGAGAGGGGAAAGCAGGATTAAGCTCCACTTTCAGGAAGAAAGAATATCTACATATTTTATTTGAAATTTTTCAGTAATAAAAATTCATCCATTCTTATTTATTGTTTGTTTAATGATTTATTTATATAAATGTAGACTCATGGTTTTTTATTTTATATTTTGGGTCTAATCAGATACTACTTTATATTGTTGTTCAGGTTGTTCCAGCTCTGGCCATTAGAAACTCACTCAGGTTGGCTCCTTTGATAAATCCATCCCTTTATTTTTTGAGCACTTAATTGCTTTCTATTTCTATAAGATGCTTTAAGTTCAGTTTGTATTTTCACTTCCCCAGTCTAAGAACAACTTATTTTCCCAAATACTCCTTTTGATTCATAATTTGTCCCAGATTTAACCAATGGGAACCTCTTTAAACTGGCTTGTGAGTTCTTTCCACTCATTAATATCTGATCAATATGTACTTTTATGCACAGTAGCATGTTTCAGGTTCATCTTATACTCTTCCTCCCTATTGTGGAATCAGCCATTTCTCCAAGGCGACCTGGTTTCTTTTATTGAGGAATCATATTTAGAAACCAAGTTCTGGGTGATAAATGTTTATCTGCTTCTTTTAGAATACGAGAGTTTTTCAAAGGCATTTTTATAAATGAAACTTGTAAGACTTCAGAATTTTACTATTAGGCATGAAAGATGAACTAGGATGCAATGGACTCACAAAAGTAGCTTTTTGGCTTGTGATTGTCCTGAAAACTAGGAGTTATCTTATTGTAAACATGGGCAATTTTTTTATAACTGTTGTTGTGGTTTTATTTAAAAGGAGAGAACCATCATCACTTTCAAATAGCTTTCTCCATCCTAATAACAGGTCATTGTTTCTCAAACCTTTAAACAAACTCTATTAGTACAAAGTACTCTAGTCTAGACATTACTACTTTGTTTTAGTTTTTAAAATATTGATAATGACCCACTGAATTGATTTCATGATCCAACAATGAATCATGACTAGTAGTTTAAAAAAGCACCAAATACCCATAATGATTTGAAATAAACAGTCTCATCATTGAAATTAAAATACTGTTTCTAACAGTAATATGCTTCTAAAGTTTAATAATAATAAATGAGCACTCATTACATGCCAGACACTGTTAGTACTTTTACATATAATGCTTCACTTAATTCTCTCATTAGCCCTTAGAGGCAGATATTATTATTTTCATTTCAGAAAAGAAAAAGACTAAAGGTCAGAGATGTATATTAACTCACCAAAGACCATATAACAAAGCATAAAATCAGAATTTAAACTCAGTCTTTCTGATTTTAAAATTCATGCCCTTGAGCCTCAGCCAATGTGGTTCTGTTGGTTGGGCATCATCCTGTGTCTGAAATGTTGTGGGTTTGATTCCAGTCAGGGTACACACGTGGGTGTGGGTTCCATCCCAGTTTGGGCATGAAGGATCCCTCATCTGGGCGTAGGTTTGGACGCAACTAATAGATGCCTCTCTCATTCATACTGATGTTTCTCTCTTTTCTCTCTGAAAGCAATGAAAAAAATGTCCTCAGGTAAGGATTAAAAAAAGAGAGAGAAAGAGAGGAAACCAATTAGTTCTCAAGAAATTTTAGAAACTGCAGTGCCCCATGCCCACCTATAATTATTTCCTCCTTTCCCAGAGATAACCACTTGTAACTTTTTAGCTTACTATTTTGCTATCTTCTGCATGTCCAAATAATATGTTGGCATTATCTATTTACTTCCCATGATGAAAGAGGCCTTAGCTTTTTTAATGCTTCCATTACAACATTTATACTTTCTTTTGCTCTTCTTCCATCTAGTCTTGTTCAAATTTAGGTTGGATCAATATCATATATAAATATATATGTATTTTTTTCATATATTCATAGCTGAGCCATAAGATAAATGAGGATTACTTTTCTAGGATGACTTTATACTTTTCCTAGAGTTTTAAATATTTTTTAATGTGCTTAATGTTCTAACTACTTATCGACAATTCAATCCCAAACTCTCCTCTAGTTGTCTAATGTTCTTCCAAGAAGTTCATTCACAACAAACATTCCAACAGGTTCTTCTTGAAAATGTCCACTCACCCCCTGAAATTTTTTACCTCCTCTGAAATGGACTGGTTAAACTCTTCACCAGATAGATACACAACTATCATTCTGAGATCTCCCTTCACCAACATCCTGGATATTCACTTTCCTTTCTCCTATGTTAGAGCTCCTTGTTTACTGCCTCAATTTTTTTTCTCTTCGAAAGCTTGCAGTCTTCAGTTGTGCTTCCTCAGAAACGTGGGGAAGTACATTTTTCTATTTCTTAAAGTACCTTTTTTCTTTCATAGTTTATGATAGTTTGGCTGGCTATAGAATTCTAAATTGGAAATCAGATCTCTTCAGGCATTTAAAATGCATTGTTCAAGTATCTTCTTGTTTGCAATGTTGCTACTGAAAAGTCTAAAGCAATCCTTATCCCCGGTCTTTTGTATGGGATCATTCTTTTAAACTCATGGAAGCTTTTAATATCTTATTCTTGTCTCAAATATTCCTGAATATTTTGATGATCTTCTTTGGTGCAGATCTATTTATATCTATGTGTTGGGCACAAGGCAGGATCTTCCAATCTGACACCGTGCCTTTCTTTTTGGGCCATGTTCCTGAATTATTTCATTGATAATCTCTCCCCTCCTTTTTCTCCGTTCTCATTTTTTAGAATAACTTCTTATTTGGATACAGTGTCTCCTAAACTGATATTCTAATGTTCTTTTCTTAGTGTTCATTTTTTAATCTTCTTGCTCTATTTTCTGAAAGATTTCTTCAACTTCATGTTCAGCTTCTCAACTGAGTTTTCAGTTTTGCAATCATATTTTTAATTTGCAGAAGCTCTTTCTAATTTTCCAAAATAAATAAATATGTAATTGTCTTAGCTCATTTGGACTGCTATAACAAAACACAGACTACGTGGCTTATAAAAAACAAAAATTTATTGTTCACAGCTCTAAAGGTTAAAAAGTCCAAGATCAAGGTACTGGCAAACTTGGTATTAGTTGAGAGTCCACTCCCCCATAAATGGCTGTCTTGTCACCTTAACTTCACTGTAGAGGAAGCAAGGGATCTCTCTGTTGTTGTTGTTGTTGTTTTAATAAAAGCACTAATCCCATTTGTGAGGGCTCAGCCGTCAGTATGTAATCACTTCCCAAATGCCCCACTTCCTAATAATATTGCCTTGGGGGTTAAGATTTCAACATACAAATTTGGGGGACATTAACATTCAGTCCATTGCATGTATGCAATGTATGCAATAAAGTGTATATATTTTTATACTTCAGAGATATATGTATTTTCCTGTTATGCTTTGGCTATATTAATGATATTATTGACTAATGATCTTAGAATTCTAAGTTTGTCCTCCTTGCATTATCTCTGTCTTCTCCAAGTTGACGCATCTTACTGGCCTCACTAATATTCTGCCCACTCACGTTCGACCTTGCTCACTAACTTTAAAAAGGGCTCATTAAAACTCTCAGGAAAGCTGAAACAATACTGTAACATACAAATTCCGTTCAGCTTCTATTCTTCTTGGAAGATATACACAGGGTCAGGCAGAAGTAAGGCCTGCTTGAGTGTGGTTGGTAGAGTAATAATACCAGTGTAATAATTTATAGTTTTAATTTGAATATTTTACCTAAAATGTCATAGGGTGTGCTTGAGTGTGATAGTGTTATGTTACAGAATTACATGCTTATGATTTTGTAATAAAATATTTTATAATTAAAAAAAGGCATTCTTTGTGCCAGACCTCTGTATATGTAACATTGGCAATATAGCCCTTTCTGTATACAACTAGGTTTGGATTTGTCATTTAGGGTTTGAAAACTAAACAATAAGCATGAAACTGACTAGGGATAGGTAATATAAATTGTAAAGAAAAGCAAGGAAATAATTAGCGGAGAAACCAGGAAAACAGTTACTTCTTGGATGGAAGAAAGAAATATTTTCCATCTGGAAGGGTCCTTAAAACAGTTTCTAAGACACTGATAATGTTTTATGTATTAGGCTAATAAATAATCAGTATTTTTAATTTTAGTATAAAATTCTTCGTACTTTCGACTTAACTGCTTTTCCTAATTTGGACGAATTATTTCCAGGAGGCATTTCAAAAGATAACTGCAGATAATATATACTTTGTGGTATTATTAAAATATACTTGGGATAAGTAAAACTACTTTGAAACACAGGTGAAATTTAATAGTGTTTTCTCCAATTTCCAATAAAAAGGAAATTACAAAGCCAAAAAGATGGAAATAAATAACTTTCACAAATTTTACTGTCTAATACTCTGAAGAGTTATTAAGACAGGAGAGAGAATTGGTTTTATAAAACATACTTTTAAACAGGCCATATAATTTCATAATGATATGAAATATGCATCAAAGAAAATTATTCTAAAACTCTATAAAGCATGGCAGTACCACAGTTCTGGTCAATTGTGATAAGAGGAAGTGGCTGGGAGACTCTATAATCTGCATGTGAATTTGATTTAAATTGTTTTGCTTTGAGTCTATACTTGGCGATGTTGAGGAGAAGATAATTCTGTATAAAGAACATTAAATCAGGTAGATGCAGTTGGGCAAAAATGGGAAAGAAGACATCTGCTCTGAGGGCAGATAGAATTTTTTTTCTTAGATTTGATGAATCATTTAGCTGGTTTAACTCTTTGTCCTGTTTGTTTTTCTTTTGTGAGTTTTTCATTTTGTTTTTTGTGAGGAAGCTAATGATTTTTAGAAAAGAGTTTCAGTAATACTAGTAACACACTGCTATTAAGAAACCATAAGAGCAGGGGATGAAAGGGTGCACTGAATTCAATACACTGAAAAAAAGCTAGGTTCTTATCCATAAATAAGATTTTTTTCCTCTGCTAGATATTATTAGGTATATTTATTAAAATCATCAATGTAACCAAATACATTTAGAAGGAGATTAAGGTAGGGTATTTTCAAATTTTAGTGTGGTTTTAAGAATAACTGATACTTACAAAAACAATTTTTTACTCATTCATCAACTAAACATTTCTGGAATATACACATGTTAAGTATTTGCTAAATGCAAAATACATAAAGAGCACAAAAAGTCATGGTCGATTTTTATAACCCTTATATTATTTTAATGGATATATACTGAGTAAAATTTAAAAAATTATGTGAATTCCCCATCTTCTCCAAGGGAGTAAAGCATTGGAGAAAAGAGGAGAAAAGGAGATAACCTTTGGACCCTCAATTTCCTTTGAATTCTCCAATTTGCTAATTAAATTGTGCATAAGCTTTACTATTAAGATGGTAGTCATAAAACTTATTCAGCCCTGGCTGTTGTGGCTCAGTGGATTGAGCATTGGCCTGCGAACCAAAGGGTCACCAGTTCGATTCACAGTCAGGGCACATGCGTGGGTTGCAGGCCAGGACCCCAGTAGGGGGTATGTGAGAGCAACCACACGTTGATGTTTTTCTCCCTATCTTTCTCCCTCCCTTCCCCTCTGTCTAAAAATAAATAAATAAAATCTTAAAAAAAAAACTTATTCATATATTATAGTGTTTGTTTAAATGAAGGTTGGCTTGGCATTAATCATGAAAAAGACCAAATAATATGTGACTTCACCTAGGAAACCTTGAGAACTTAAAAGAAAGTTGTTAATGCACCCGTGCATTCTTGATATTTTATTACAATTTTGCTTATAAACTTATTTTACTCAATTTTCTGATCTTGCTTTGTAAATTCTTTTTCAGAATGGCCAGAAAATAGAAACATTTTTTTCTTCTCTACAAAAAGTATTTTCTTAACGAAAAGGGTATCTTTGGTAAGATGACATTTTGGGGGAATAGTATGTAATTACCGCATAGCAACTCAGCGTGTGTGCTGTAACTCTGAATTTACCTTTTTGATATCCCTCATTGAAAGACACCAGTTTTCTAGGCAGATATAATGTGAAGGCATTTTAATGACATTGTTTTGTTATTATTGCATTTTCTATGCAAAATGTTCATATTAATAGGTTAGAGAAACAACAAAGTGATCAGAACCGTAGGGGATTGCATTACTAATAAGATTATTTTTTAAGTAATAACATTCAATACTGAAAATAAACTTTAGTAAAATGGAGAAAAAGCTTTAGCTTCGATTTTTCATTACATCTCCAAGGATTCATTATATTTTTACTATATATTTATACTGATATATTATATATGTCATATATTTTCCTAAGCGTATGTGAGATATAATGGTTAGAAAGAGTCCCGTTCCCTAAGAGCTTTCATTTTATCAGGTTGTTAAGGTGCTGAACAAGCAATTACAACAAAATGCGACAAGTTCTAGATGGGGTAAAGGACTGGGTTCTGTTAGAGCCCAGAGCAGTGTATCATATCATAGTCATGGGGGAAGGCAATGAGCTATTTCCTGGAAGTGAGCTTTGAGCTGAGATTTTACAACGTGCACCTATAGTAGGAATGTACGGGCATTACAATGATAAAACTTAAAGGCACATCTATAGATCTTCATAAACTTTACATTTGACAGGTAATTTTATAAACTAGTTTACAGATGATTATTAGGCAGGCAAAAGGAAACATGTTAAAGATATTAAGGTATAATTTGGATTCTAAGTATACCTTAATCAATGTATATTGAATTTAGGCATATTCAAAAAAGGGGTACATATGTAATAGTTGACATAAAAAGTTAAAGCCTTCCTTGCATGTCAATTTAAAGTCAAGAGAACCAAGAATGTAAAATGTTTAGTTATTCAGGAAATCTCAAAGCATACTGAATAAGACAATTAAAAAGTATAGACTCTTTTCGCCATCACTACTCAACTATATTACTATTTTTATGTAAAAAAACAAATGATTTTTGGTATTGCCAAAGAATTCTGTATTTCAAAATATTTTCTTGATTTCAACATTACTTTAAGAACATACTTATAAAGGCACTTGTATTAGCACCCCGAAGGAAAACCAGTTGAAAAAGATAAGTTAAAACTCCACAATCCTGGCAAAGTTGTCTAAAACCTCTGCCCTCCCACATAGGATCGTTTGTGAGAAAATGAAATAAGAGTGTGCTTTGTAAACTCCTAAAGACTGTTTAAGGTTACTCTTTTCCAATTTCTCTTGCTTGCTGCAGCTGGGGCCAGTGCCTTATAAATAATAAAGTAATAAAGGAGCATCTGCCCTATTGAATTATTTTTACTCACATAACAATTGGACAGTGTTGGGTAGGGAGGGGATCTGCTCTGTGTCACCACTTTTCTCTCCATGGTCAGCTCTACTTTTAACTTTTCTACATTTTAGACTTCATTATAAACCTGCCATGGAGGAAACTGTTAGTTTTGTAAAGTTATGGAAAACTATTGTAGTAAAATATACTTACTTGATGCTGATATTCTCAGCCACTTAGACCCAAACTTACACATTTTAGAGTCAATGAGTGGTAGAGGGAAGCATACAAGCAGTGTTTCTTAAGGCTATTCCAAATCTTTGTTATGATGTGGGAGCCATGATTTCTTTGAAATGCTTTATGTAACTAGACCTAACTTGAATTGATCTCTTATTTGACTCTTACAGTGGTTTTCATAAGTCCATTCCTCTGACAACTAATTTTGTCCAATTTATGGGATTCCCTAAATTTAGTGATCAATTTCTGTCCTAAATTTTCACATGTTTATCTTTCTGGAACATGACATTTAGTAGGCACTCAAAAAACAATTGTTGATTAGTTGATAAATGTGAATGTTACAGTCTCGTGCCTCTCTGTATTCTGGATGTTGGCAAAGTTAGCCACATAAAAATCTGAGACCTTCTGAAGTGGATGTAGTAGAAGGTCCACGAGCTTTGAATTCAGAGGGATTAAAATCTCAGTAATTCTTTAACATCTCTAAACATGTTTCCTCTTCTTTAGGAAATAGTGATGCCCACTGCAGTAGAGTGTTGTGAAACAAAAGCACTTAATACTTACAATTCAACCTTTTCTCATCAAAATACATATCTTTTATGGATCATGAACTCATTGGGAGCAAGGACTGTATGTCTATCTTAAACATCTAACAAAATGTCTGATGTGGCATATAGTATATAGCTCATTTTAAAATTTAATTTAATGCCATTGAACAAATAGTAGTGGGTTTCCTATAAATAATAAGGTAAATTGGAGACCTATTATAATCAGATATTTCATTTACAGACTTATTTTTAACTATCATTGCCTTCACTTTTCTTCAGCTGTATAGATGTCAAGATGGTCAATATTTCTTGGATACATAGTATATTTTGTATGTATTAAGGCTTGCAGTAATGTTGGTTCAATTCAATTGTAGAGCTGTTATATAAATGGTAAATAATAATGGGTCCCTTCCCTCAAGCAGCTAATAATCTAATAAAAATGTATAAATGTCCTTGTAGAAAGAACTAAGAGCATTTAAAAACAAATTACAAGTAAATATGTGGTATATTAGAGTGGCTTTCAAACTTTAATATCCTAAGCCAGAAAAAGAAAATGAATTTTACATAGTGACCAAGCAAATACACACCTGAATAACTAAAGTAAAATTTCATGAAACAATACACACTCTCATTTTATGGTTGCATTCTGATTTTTTTATTCCATTCTATTTCATTGTATTTTGTTTAATTTTAAAAATTCTGGAATTTGCCAGCTAAATTTCGTTTATGATCCATAATGGATCATGGCCTGCAGTATGGAAAACACTGAGCTTGTTAGCTTGCTAATAATACTTTTTCTTTATCTATAACAACATGCCTCCTATGCTTTCACTTTTTTGGATCCATAAAAGTTATGGTTACTATATAAAATGACTACTCAAAATCAATTATTTTATATGTGGCAGAAATTGTTTAACAGGAATAAAGTTGATAAAGCCACAGATTTCTAGAGAGAATAGTCCAGGGTTCTCAGTGTGAACCAGGCAAAGCTAACTAGAGAACTGTAGAAACAAGAACAGGGAAAAAACCTTGTGCCTAGGAGTAAGGAAAATAAAGGGGCATTTAAATGAAACAAGAGCAGAGCAGGAGACATAGAGAGGGAAGGTGACTGGTTCAAGGTATTTAAGATGTGGGATCAGCTAAGAGTCGTGGGGGCCGGGGTGGGGGGTGATTAATCAGACCAAAACACTAATTTTGAAATAATACAAGTTACCATTTGTTCATTGCTTACTATGTGTCAGGCATTGCTGTAATCGCTTTGCACATATTCATTCATCTAAAGCTTGAAACAAAATGACTTTTTGAGATATCTGTATTTATCCCTATTTCACAAATAGGTAACATAGGCAGAAATAATTTACTCGATATAATATCCCTCATTAACAGCAGAGCCTGGCTTTAGAGTTCCTATTCTTAAGCATTGTGCAATGCCAGCTGCCTTAAGCTAGTATGGTCTGGGGACCATAGCAACGCTCGACCTTGTGTTCCCTAGTATCAGGGCCTTCCCATCTGACCTAGGAGGCTCCAGGCCTGCCCGTTTCTATGATTCAGTAGTAGCATACGTAACATGTATATGTTGCAAAAACTTAGGAACAATAATATGTGTGAAAGAAATGGTAATCAGGCACACATAAAATATTTCATGTTATTGCAATTTGTACAAAGAAATTACATGAATTCCAATGGGATTAATCAGGAAAAGCAATTTTTGATATTAGCAAAAATGAAAGCTTTTGGAAGACAAGGAAATATCCCTAGCTAGAGTAGCTGCACTTGCCTCTCACCACAAGTTTCACCTTGTGGTGCGTATCTTCTATTTGGCCCTCTAGGCCCTCAGCGTTTGGCATACCCTGGGAGACTGACTGCACAGATCATGTCAGCAAGCTTTTTTGCCTTCTAGCTTTGGGTGGATGCCGCTAATAGAGAGCCCCCAGCAGGAGATGGGGGAAGGGTGGAGAGTCCTGGGAGCTGGTTCCATCATCACATCTATTTGCATCCATTCACTGAAGATCGGAGTTACCTGTCAGATGACCCTCTTCACAGAGCTTTCTGAGTCTCCAAATTCAGGAAGACACAAATTCCCCTTGCTGCAGGCCTAACTGGCAGTGGCAGCGAGTTCAGATGCCACTGAACTATCTCATGCACTTTCCCTGTATCCTGATTGCACTTTTATTAACAGTATCTTTTAAAAACTCTCTTCAAATTATCCAATTTGAGTATGCTAGACCCTAGGTGATAAAAACCCTTTAGGACTCTGCTTTTTGCTGTCTTTGACCACCCCCCCAAAAAATGACAGTAAATAAGGTAAAATATCTAGGATAACCATCATGTAGTTTTCCCAATACAATGAGGCAATAGTTGCTGTTTTCTTGTATTTCTCCATTTGTATTGGAAAATGAATAAAAGAAGGGGTGGAGGAGGAGGAAAAGAAGAAGGGTGAAAATAGGAAATTAACAGTAAACCAAGAGACAAAAGAAATTAAGACCAATGATGGGCAGTAGGGTATAGTTGTTCTAGACTGAGATTCTGATGTCACCAATCCTGGGCTGAACCACACTTACTAGTAATGTGACACTGAGAAGTTTACTTTCTCTCACCTCTAAATTGTCGAAAATAATATTACTAATTGTGTGACACTTAATAATTGTGTGGCATTGAGAAGGCTACTTTCCATCATCTCTAAATTGTTGTAAATAACATTTCCTACATCATAATACTGTTGTTAGGGTTAAACTAAAAACCTTTGTATCAATTCCTGGCAAATTCAGGTCCTCAATAATTGTTACTTATTTCTTTTCCTTTCCCCTAGCCTTTATTAAAGACTACTTAAACAACTTGTTACTATTTTGTGTATTTTCACTGGCATTGGATTAATTTAGAATTTGAAAGAGGATGAAAACCTACTCTTTCTGAAGGGGAAGGGTCAAGTCAAGGAACATGTGTAATGGACCCATGGACAAAGACAACAGAGGAAGGGGAGGACTGAATGTAAGAGGTAAGGGGGTGGGAAGTAGGGCAGGAGAGTAATGGGGAAAAATGGGGACAATTGTGATTGAACAAAATTTTTTTTTAAACCCTACTCTTTCTGATTCCTAACACCACAGCAAAATTAATCATTTTAACCTGCCCTATTGCACTGTGTTTCATAAATTCAGTTTTAGGCATAAATTCAAGATTTTCAATATCAATTTAGTTCATAGTCCATAAAATAGAAATTGCAGTTTGAGATGGTAAAAACAAAAGTCAACAATAAATACCATAGAAAATCCCAAAAAACGTGTCTACCAATTCTTGGATGACTATTTGATTTTACAAAGAACTTTTAGAAGAATCATGTGTAAAAGAATCAAGTTTTTTAATTCATTTTATAATATATAATTCACCCTACTCCCAGGAAAATGTGATTGAAAAAGTGTGGAATGCTTAACTGGTAAGTATTGACACTTGAAAAATAACAATACAAATACACCAAGAATATTCATTGCTTTCATCTAATCATTAAGAAATCACTCTCCACCAGTGTTATTTTGACTTTGGCTTACTTATAGTTCAAGAAAAAAATATACATACAATATAAAAAGAAAATATGTGACACATAGGAAAAAGTCCAGCCATTGTTAATATAATGAGAATAGTTTGCATGACACTGATGTAACCTGGCAGTCAAGGAGAATGAACTGGAATGCGCATGTGTGAACAATGACTTCATTGTACTAATGAGTGGGTGCAGTAAATGCCATTGAATGTGCATGTGTACTATGGCTGTCACATTCAAAATGACTGAGCAAGTAGGGCAACAAATATGCATCAGATTTTGTGTTAAGCTTGAACATTCCTCCATGGAAACTATTCAGATGATTCAGAAACTATTTGGATGATGCAATGAGTGCAGCACAAATAAGAGTGTGGCACAAACGCTTCAAAGATGGATGAGAATCTGTTGAAAGTGACCCACGTTCTGGAGGCCTGCAACAAGCAGAACACCTGAGAATGCTGAATGTGTATGGGCTGCAATCAACAAAGATTGGAGGACTGTGTGAGGTTCCAAGGTGCCTACTTTGAAGGGTACTGAGGTGTCATTCTCCTATATACGATGTTTCCTGTACCTTGTATGTTCTTCAATAAATGTCTCTATTTTTCATATTACATGGCTGGACACTTTCTGGATGTACCTCACATAATATACTTTTAGCATATATTATATAAATAGATAAATATAAAATATATATATTTCAGAATCCAAGATTAACAGAATGAATGCTAAATGAAAATGTTCAGAATTTACCTTCATATGTGCAACATCTCTCCATAGCATAATTTATTGTATTCAGTAGGAATATACTATGATTGTTATGGGAGAGTACTTGGAAATTAGTGTTTTCTTCAGTATAATTGATAAAGTACAAGGTATACACGACATTTTGAAAAGTTATAGCTTCCAAAGCCAAATTCAGATGAAATATATCCTGTAGCAGAAAAAAATCTTTAAGTATAAATTTAAGGACATTTAAAAATTAAAGCTGATTGAATCTGCACCCTGAATCATGTGATGTTCATGTACTTGTCTGAAAAACATTTGAAAAATATGTATGTGCTCATAAATAAAAATTAGTGCCTCTATGTGTGGAACAACATAAGCTACCTTTTTGATAATGAAAAATACTAAGTCAGAAATATGAGTCACCCTTGTAAGGAGGGAATCAGTTTTTAATTAAAGGGAGATTTTGAAGCAATCACTTTGCCCCTTGCTTTATTCAGCAGCAAAGCAGTAAATGCCTCTGCTCTGAAATATTAACAATACCTTGTTCAGCAAATTAGCTGAACTAGTTGGGCTAAGATTCAAAGCCCCAGTTCAGGTTGTATTTTGATGTACTCTTATTTCCTTCATAGATTGCTTCCTCCTATCTGAAACCCAAGTTACAAAAAGCTAAAAGGTTTCTCAAATGTGCTACAGAAATCATATCCTATTACAAATATATAAATTCTAACCCCATTCTTGGTTTACTTTAAGTTTTGTGATTCAAGCTTTAGATAATTTTTTAATTATAAAACATGGTTAGTATTAGAGATAAAGACAGTTTGCATATTGCGATATTATCTATCACTAAATTCTGTTTTTGTTTGTTTTGTCCTCGTTTCCACCTTCACATGGGTCTTTTCTCTCCTAGCCATTAAAAACAAACAAAAAAGTAAATCCACCTCAATGTAACTTATGTTGCTTGAAATCACCGCAGTTCCCTCTGTTAAATTTTTCTGCTGCAGTTGTTTGAATTAAGCTTAAATTAAAGGTGCTTCAGCAGTTTTTTGAACTTCAATGTAACAGAAGTTGAATGTACACTCCATAACAACAGGAATTTTTGTTGTGTTCACTGATATATTCCAAATGCAGTGCCCATACACTGTAGTTTTGTAACTATTTGTTGACTATCATACTTTTTGGTTGTAGCAAATATAAACAATACAAAACAATTTTGTTTGAAAATGTCTTCCACAATCCTGATTCCCCTAAGTAACCACTGTTAGAGGTGTATATCCTTGTAGACTTTTTCTATGTACATATACTTTTTTGTAGTTCTTGGTGAGACTACATACTTTTTATGCTATTTGGCTGTTTATATTCCTTTTACTGTTTCTATACTTTGCTCTTTTATCCCCCTCTTAGGGCACGTGAAATATAATCAGCTTCCGCACTACTGCCCTATGGCATCAGCTATAATTCATCCCTGTCTTCAGTCATTGCACTGATATTTTATTTTAAGATCTTTTGGTAAATTGTCACATCCTGAAATTTCCAGAAAGCTAATTCTGATTTGTTACTAAAATACTCTGTGAGCCTTGGAAAATTTTTCAATGTCTCCATGCCTCATATTTCTTGTCTATAAAATGGAAACAGCTAAGGGGTTAGTGATGAATATTTGGCAAACCTTGCCCACTGAAATGAACAATGATTGGAATTTCCACTTCTCACAATCAAATTCCATGCCACCACTGAGCAGGAATCAATAAATTGCACATGCTGCAAAATTAAGAGAATATAATAGTCACTTATTTTTTCTATGTAATTAATAAAATCTTCCAAAATACTTCAAAAATTTAAAAATAGTGAATTACTATGTTATCATACAATGGAAATTTAAGAAAGCATTTATGATTTATAAATCACAAATGGTATGAAATACTTATGCAGCTACTTAAGATTATTTAGAGTGAACCACAATTAAAATGAAAATCTCCTGTGATTTAGTAATGCATTTAAAATTTTTTCTCTAATTTTCTAAGTGCCTTTGGAGATACAAATTCAAACTTGATTCTAACTCATTACCTTAAAAAAAAAATCTTTGATTAAAGTAAGAGAGAATGCTCTGGATGTTAGTAGGAAAATACTGAGAGAGTATAATTAAATTTTTTAAAAGACTCTACTGAGATACTTAAGTCAAATTTATTGCCTTCTAAGAAATCTATTTGCAAAGGCTCTGAAAGTCTTCTTTATTTAGTGTGGTTAAGTTAAATTCAACCTGGCAGGATGTTTTGTTTAACAAAATCCTTTACACAGAAAAGGAATGTTATCTATTGCTGCACTTGACTGATATCTGACCTGGCATGTGTGCTAATTGGAATAACTTAGTGTTCATTACTTTATGGGCTCTGATACTGCCAAATCACAGAAGCCTTTTACAACTGGCTGCCCAGGAAGACCTGGGGCACAAGAGTAAACAAGTTAAATAACTACTGAAAACACCATTGGAATTAAAATTAAAATGTATTCTTTGTTACTGTTTGAGATCCCACAGAACTTTTCATTAAGCATTTATCTTAAGGGCTGTATAAAGTTAGGAAAACTAGTTATTGAATTTTAATACATGAAATCCACACCTAAAAAGAGCAGATCATGACCCCACAGAAGTCTAAAAATACCCTATGATGCCTTCAGACCTTGGTTCTGTTACAATATTCTTCTTAGGTTGCTAAACTAAGAATTACTGCTAATGCAGATGGTAATACGTGAGGAAGATTTGGTGTCATTGTTTGGTTTGTTGACCCCTGAACACAGGAATATTTCATACCTTATGTAAAGCATCGAATTTCTGGTTTCTTTCTGCTGAATGAGCAAATCTATATGGAGACTACATGATGACATGAAAAACATGGCAGGGTTTTCTTTCAGGCAATAAAAATGTAATGCAAATCTTTCCTTGCAATGAAAAACAAACAGCTTGACAAGTATAATTCTATAACTGCTTAAAAGAGCACTTCTTTTCAAAATTGATCTGTAGTCTTCTAATGTGAAAATTAGGAACACTTTTTAAAGTATTTGTTTTTATTTATATTTAGAGAGAAGGGACTAGGGGGAGAAAGATTGATGTGAGAGAAACATTGGTCGATTGCTTCTCATACGTGCCCTGACCAGGACTAAACCTGCAACCCGGGCATGTGCCCTGACCCAGAATCTAACTGGTGACCTTTTGCTTTGTGGGGCAACACCCAACCAATTGAGCCACACCAGTCAGGACAGAAACACTTCTTAATAGTTGTCCATACATAATCATTACTACACAGATATACCTCATGGGTAATGGAAGTACCAAGACTTGAAAGATAGAATATAAAATATTTCACAAATAATTGATACCCACAAATGTGAGAAGAAAGGAGGGAGGAAGGAAGGAAGGGAGGGAGGGAGGGAGGGAGGAAATTTGGTGTAATAAACAATGACTAAAGTCAGCTTGCATTCCCAGTTAGATTAGTCAGCTTGTCTGTTACAGTTCCATTTTGAGACATTTATTAAGCATACTATTTTAGGTAATATCCATGCAAGCAGTGATGTGTTTGTTCAAATGGTATATTATTACAACCTGTTAGACAATTGTCTATATATAACTGAAGCAAGAACTTTTAGCAAGCATATGGAAGTGATTCAGAGAATATTTTGTTGTTTCAGATATATATATATCAGTCATTTTTTAAAATGCTATAGGAAAATATGAATGAATGTTTATGTTGCAGCATGATTTGTAATAAGTAAAAATTAGAATGAAGCTAAATATCCATTAATAGATAAGGTTAAATAAATAATATACACTCCACTATTATGAATATTATGCAGCTGTTAAAATGAGCTCTGTATACTGACTTGGAAAAATTTTTTAAACTATTAAATGAAAGTGTAAGCCACAAAACAATAGTATATTTATGATGGCTCTATTCATGTAAAATATTTAGTTATATGTATGTACCTATTTAAATACTTATAAAAGGAAAGGTACTTCAACACTGAATCTTTCATAATATAATGTATTTATGTGTTACTTATGAAATAGAATCTGAAAATCAGTTATATTTAGGTTCAGATTGGTTCATTTTGTGTCTAGCATGTAGCTGGGTACAAAATTAGTGCTTTTTGTTCTAATTCTTTTGGCTTCTTGTCAGTTTTTAAGGCAAATATATTACAGTTACTGCTTTAAGCATATGGACATTCTAATTTCCAACATATAATGAAAATAAAATCTGTCAATTAAGAAAAATCACTTATGGAGGTTGAAGGAGGAAAGTCCGGGAGCCTTGCTTTTTGTTTTGGGATAAGGCACCCAAGACTTTTTTTTCCCCCCAAAATTTTAGACAGAGGAGTAATAGGGAGAAAGAGAGGGAGAGAAATATCAATGTGTGAGAGAAACATTGATCAGGTCCCTCTTGCACGCATCTCAGCCAGGGACAAGGGAATTGGCAGTGACCTTTGGCTTTGCAGAGATATGCTCAAGTCCCGAGCCACACTGGTCAGGGTAAGGCTATCAAGATTTTTAAAAACAATTCTTTATTATATTTTTTATTCATAATCATAATTCATTAATTCTCAATATTCTCTAAGGCTCTGAAGGCACTAAACTTAGAGCATGCAAACCAGGACAGCTGAAACTTCCTAAAGAGAAATCAAGCAATCAGGACTCCCCTCCTATAAAATAAGCAGCATACAAAGAAGAGAAGAATAAAATTTAAGTCACTACTATCAGTAAAAGTGCTTAGGTTGCAGGTAATCTAAAACTATAACTCTGTTGACTTAATAAGGAAAATGTGTAATTTCACATAGCCAGATGTTTTCCAAGAAGATTGCCTGGGAAGGCGATGGGATCTCCAATAGAGAATCTGAGGTGGGCTGTTGTATCCAGGAGCAGCTAAGGGTGCAGCTATATGTACAGAAAGAGTAACTTAAGTTATGGGAGTTGCAGTTGGAAGGATAGTCTCTAAAGAACACATAAAGCCATCTTTCAGAATGACTCAGCTTTAAATATCTGCCAAACCAGAGAGTGCGGCCTTCTGTTAATAGTGCCAATGACGGAAAAAATTTTCTCCCTCTCTTTCCTCACCTGCCGCATAGTATTTCAACAGCAGCTGAGAATGTGAAAGGAGGTGAACAAGCTCACCATCTCCCCTTTCGCAAAAGAAGGTGGTCTGCCTGCAATTATGCTCTGGTTGGGTAAAGGGGTGAGTGGAGAGGATTCTAATATTAATGAATATTGAAGAGCTGAATAACATAATGACCTGGACATTGGCATTTCAAGTCCCAATTACTATATAGATTGTAAAACGTGATTTAAATGGTGGTTTAACTTTGTGTTACCTAAGCATGAATAGGATAGTTAAATGAGAACCTAGATTATCTTCGAAGAATCCAGGAAGAAATTCTTTTATTAAATATATTTTCTGGAGGAGGTTTGGAAGTAATGATTTCTTTAGATTTGTTGACTAGCTTCCATTTCTTCTGTATCTTTAAACACTCCCTATTAGCTGCTATGCACAAGCACTTAAATGCACACAAGCCACTTCTAATCTAACAAACCTCATTCTACATTCCACTTTAGTTATACTGACCTCTCTCTTTACTCTTTTCAAGGTCACAAGTCCGGAAAAAAGTCCAGAAACATCTGCTATTTGTATCTTTCTGGCATTAGGGCGTATGTATAAACTGCTGCTTTCCCACCTGATGAGAGTGGATGTTAGAGGTGTCTATCCAGGGTTGAATCCTTCACCTCAGCAGTGGGCACATGATTCTGACACTATAAATCATTGTGGTCCCCTTCCACGGACACAGTGGTTGGTCTAAGAACAGACTATTCTTTCACCCATTGAATAATCTTGGCAACCTAGTCAAAAATCTACCAACTCTATATATAAAGGTCTATTTCCACACTCTCAAACATTCCACTAATCTGTATATCTACCCTTATTTCAGTACCACACTGTTTTTATTTCTGTAGTGTTATAAAAAGTTTTAAAATAAAAAAGGACAAGTCCGTCAACTTTGTTCTTTTTCCCAAGATTGTTTTGGTGATTTTGGGTCACTTGAATTTCCACATTAATTTTAGGATCACCTTGTTAACTTCTGTAAAAACTGCATTTGTGATTTTGATATGTTGAATCTGTAGATCAATTTGGAAAATATTACCATCTTAATTATATTAAGCCTTATAATTCATGATTATGGAATATGTCTCCATATATTTAAATCTCCTTTAATCTTCTTCAATAATGTTTTGTAATTTTCATGGTGCAAGTCTTGGACCCCTTATTTTTTATTGTATATTCCTTCGTATTTTTTCTCTTTGATGTTATTATTAATGGAATTGTTTTATTAATTGCTTCAGGTTGTTCTTTGCTAGTGTATACAATTGACTTTTGTATATTGATCTTGTATCTTGCAAACTTGCTGAACTTGATTATTCATTCTTGTGATTTTTTTTTTAGTGGATTCTTTAGGATTTTTTTCATTCAAGATTATATCATTTTCAAGTAGAGATAGTTTTCCTTTTTTCTTTCTAATCTGGATGTCTTTTACTTCTTTTTCTTGCCTAATTGCCCTGGCTAGAACATCCAGTACAATGTTAAATAGGAGTACTGAGAGCAGACATATTGTTTATTCCTGGTCTTAGGGAAAAGCATTCAGTCTTTCACTATTGCGTTGATATTAGCTGTAGTTTGGGGTTTTTTGTGTTTCTTTTTGGTAAATATTTATTTGGTAGGTGAACTTTTTTTCTGCTTCTAGTTTGTTGAATATTTTTTATCATGAAAAGGTGTTTGATTTTTCAGGTGTGCTTTCTGCATCTGTTGAGGTGATCATATGAGCTTTACCTTTTCTTCAGGATCTGTGCATTTTAAAACTTTGTTAGGTAATGCTAAATTGCTCTTCTCAAGCAATAGCGATTTACAGTGCCAAAAGAAATTATGGAACTTCTCATTTCCTCATTGCCAGCAATGATTATGATTAAGGTCCTTATTTTTTGTCAGTGTAATAGGTGAAAAATGCTATCTCATTGTTTCTATGCTTCTGATAACTAGTGAAGTTGAAGATGTGTTTAATATTTAAGTTTATGGACATTTGTACTTTATTCTTGTGAATTGTCACAATATAAATATCCTTTGATCATTTTTCTATAGCCTCATTTATTTTTTTTGTTAATTGGTGGAAGCCCCTTATATATTATAGATATTTATTTCATGTCATTTAGGATGATTATAGATATTTTATCAAAGTTTATAAAAAGATAATTCTGAAGAATACAGGAAATCATCCACTTTGTGTTATTCACTGCATTTAAACTCCTTTTCAGTTAATATCTTACATTAAAAGCATATAAAACTAAATGACCTTTTTTTAGGTCTTAAAAAAGTCAAATGCTTTCCATTATATCTTTGACATATTTAAAATTATGATCTCAGATTCTACTGATGCTTCTTTGCTAAAGAACTGATCAGAAAGGAACTAAAAATTTCTGGGTATAGCTCCAAGATGGCTGCAGAGTAGCTGGAAGCTCTGTCCGCTTGCTCCCAGCCCCCTACCGGTCTTGCAGCTAAACCACAGAGCCATCATCTAGTAAATCCAGCTGAATGTGAGTGAGAGTGGGTGTGAGTGAGCGTGTGCGTGGGTGAGTGTGCAAGTGTGTGAGTGCTTACCCAGCCGCCATGGCACTCGGGGGCAGGCAGCCCAGGATCTCGTGGTGGAGCCACCACCGCCATTGCTGCCCATTCTGGCATGCCTGGCTGCGCAGATTTGGAGCAGGAGCCATTTTCTGGAAATTATCGTATTCTCCTGGGGAAGAAGCCACCGG
This sequence comes from Mormoops blainvillei, assembly GCA_004026545.1. NCBI lineage: Eukaryota > Metazoa > Chordata > Mammalia > Chiroptera > Mormoopidae > Mormoops > Mormoops blainvillei. The sequence continues at coordinate 36,157 of PVJD01003436.1, read as the reverse complement.
AGTGGCTGTGCCTCAGCACCCAGGCTCGTCTCTGTGCCCTCCGCCCTGGGCAGGGCCTTGTTCCCTTCTACCCCTGAGAGCCAGGGTCTGAGGCTGCGGTACTTGCCAGGGAGGGAGCTGTTGCCTCCCTGGCCCCAGTCACTGCTGGAATGGCAAAGGGGACCGTCTGATTGAGGAGAGTGCAGATCTAGGAGGAGCTGGGAGAGTTGGGGGCAGAGCGGCAGCCAGGGTGGGGCTGGCTGCAGAGACCGCAGTGGGAGGCACAGCTGCAGGAGGCGAAGGCTGAGACTTATAGGAGAGAGCAGCACAAGCGCCCTACCGCTCTCCAGTGTTACAGTTTTGCTGCTGGACCCTTCCTTTCCTTCTCCAACCCCATCAGGGTGATAAGAGACTTGAAAGAAGCCAATACATACAGGATGTAATCTACTGATGTGGGAGAGACGGGGAGAGGCATCAGGGTGAGAAGCATGGTAGGTGGCCTCCTGTACAAGCCCCGACTGGGGATCCAATCCACACCTAGAAGTCCTTTCAAGGAAGATGGTCATGGTAAGAGCTGAGCCCCTTAGTCAGACAGGGGAAAGTACTCACCGATGAATAGGTCAATACAAATCAAGGCCCAAATACAACAGGAGAGTCCACATAACTCACACAAGAGATATTCCTAGAGCATCCAGATCAGAAGATCAAGGAGTCTGCACCATGGGGGCTCTCTGCTCTGGGGAGAGATGAAAACTACTGGAGACAAACCCACCATCTACTTTTTTTCCTTGAAGTGGCAAAGCAGAGGTTTTGTGTTTGCAGCTACCCACCTTGGGCCCCAGCAAAGGGAGGGTGGCATGGACTGGAATCGCGCAAGGAGAGTCTGGAGTGGGAGGCACTGGGAAGAGTCTTGGGGGAGCAGCTGTGGGGTTTTCAGGGCCCCCTAGATATACCTGGACTCCATGGCAGCCATCTTTTTTGGGAAGAGCTAGCTCCTACCAGGGGAATTCAGTTATCGTATTTTGCCATGTGTAATGTGTATCCATGGTTTTGGTCCAAACTTTCAGGAAAAAAAAACTTTCATTTTAATTTTTTAATTCAATTATTTATTTATTTATATTTAGATACTTGCTTTCTGCATTATAAAGGGTATTATTTTGCATACAGATATCATTTTTGCTTTCTAGAGTTACACTTTTAACACATAAGCATTAATAAAAGAATTAAAACATTTATATAGATGTGGAATTAGTATCACCCATGTATAATGCTCATTCTTATTTTTCCCTCACAAATTTTGGCAAAATGTGCACATTATACATGGCAAAATATAGCACCTTACCCTGTGGAATACTGCTCCCCCCACCCTCTGGAATTCCCCTTACCACAACCTGTGAAATCCTGTTTGCTCCACTCATCAACTTTTCTTGTTCTTTTTTCAATTTTGCTCTCTCTTGGTGTTTTGTTTTATTTTGTTTTGGTTTTTTGTTTCTTTTCTCCCATCCTGCATCTTAACCCTTGCTGAGGAGACAGCAACATAGACTCAGGGGGCATCAGAACCTGGCGATAGGGCACAGCCAATTCATACGTTAGCCTGGGAAACAGACTGGTGCTTCCCTCTCATGGGAGACGCACAGAAACACCCTTCTAACACCCGGCAGACCCCAAATCTGGGCTCTAGAAGCCTAATAGGTTCCCACCCTGTGGAGTACAGGGAAATAACCCTGGACAGACTCAGACTAGTGGCTCAGGGCAGTGGGACACACCTACCATCATCCCTGAAGTCTGAAAGACAACTGCCACGGGAGATCCAGGAATCACAGCCACCTGTTTCAACCAGAAGCCCTCTCAGAAATAGTCGGGTCTGCAACTAATCTAAGATTGACAGCAGACCGCAGGCAGAGACAGGCAGAAGCAGGTCCTGTGGTGACTTGGCATATTTGCTGATACACCCCTGGACCTAGTGCTGATAAAAGCCAGCTTTGCAGAACAGCTTGGCCATCTCTGGGAGAAGCCAAGCCTGGAGGAATCTGTCACAAACTATGGATTGCACGTAGCTTCAAAAAGGCAGCTGAGGGCCAGATGTGGACAGTATCTGACATTGGCTTACACCAGGCTCAGTCACCAGAGTGGTATCCAAAGGTAGAAACCAGAAGGCAAGATCTAAACTATGCTGAGACAAATCTACTTGGTCCTTTTTCCATTATCATTGCTATTTTTTCTCAAAAAAGCCTTTTTATCTTTTTATCTGTTTTTTTTCTTTTTTATGTTTTCAATTTTTTAAATTTTCATTTTTAACATATTTTATTGATTATGCTATTTCAGTTGTCCCACTTTTTTCTCCCCTTATTCCTCTCCGCCCTGCAACCCCCCTCCCACCGGCATCCTCCCCTTAGTTCATATCCATAAGTTGTATATATAAGTTCTTTGGCTTTTCCATTTCCTATACAATTCTAAGCCTCCCCCTGTCTATTTTGTACCTACCATTTATGCTTCTTATTCCCTATACCTTTTCCTCCATTCTCTACCCATCCCCTCCCCCTCCCTACTGATAACCCTCCATGTGATCTCCATTTCTGTGATTCTGTTCCTGTTCTAGCTGTTTGATTAGGTTTTGTTTTTATTTTTTTAAGTTCCGTTGTTGATAGTTATGAGTTTGTTGTCATTTTACTGTTCATGTATTTGATCATCTTCTTTTTCTTAGATAAGTCCCTTTAACATTTCATGTAATAAGGGCTTGGTGATGATGAACTCCTTTAACTTTACTTTATCAGTGAAGCACTTCATCTGCCCTATCATTCTAAGTGATAGCTTTGCTGGACAGAGTATTCTTGGAAGTAGGCCCTTGCCTTTCATGACTTTGAATACACACTTCTGTCCAACTCCTTCTTGCCTATAAGGTTTGTTTTGAGAAATCAGCTGATAGTCTGATGGGAACTCCTTTGTAGGAAATGTCTCCTTTTCTCTTGCTACCTGTAAGATTCTCTCCTTATCTTTAATCTTGGGTAATGTAACGATAATGTGCCTTGGTGTGTGCTTCTTTGGATCCAACTTCTTTGGGACTCTCTGAGCTTCCTGAACTTCCTGGAAGTCTATTTCCTTTGCCATATTGGGGAAGTTCTCCTTCATTATCTGTTCAAATAAGTTTTCAGTGCCTTGCTCTTCCTCTTCTCCTTCTGGCACCCCTATGATTCAGATGTTGGAGCATTTAAAGTTGTCCCATAGGTTCCTAAAGCCTTTCCTCATTTTTTTGAATTCTTGTTTCTTCATTTTGTTCTGGTTGAATGTTTATTTCTTCCTTCTGCTCCAAATCGTTGATTTGCATCCCAACTTCCTTCCCTTCACTGCTGGTTCCCTATATATTTTGCTTTATTTCACTTTGCATAGCCTTCAGTTTTTTTCCCTCCATTTTGCAACCATACTCCATCAATTCTGTGAGCATCCTGATTACCAGTGTTTTGAGCTCTACATCTGTTAGGTTGGCTGTCTCTCCATCGCTTAGTTTTATTTTTGGCGCTTTGATCTGTTCTTTGCTTTGGGCCATTTTTTTTACCCTGTGCACCTATTACATTTGAGGAGTGGAGCTTTAGGCATTCACAAGGGCAGGGAAACCCACGTCACGGCCTTGTGGTGCCGTATATGGGGGAGGGTTCTAAGAGGGAATAATGCCACTCGCTTCGCTCTTGGTCAACTTTCAGTCACTTCTCCTGCTACCCAGAAGCAAGTTAGGACCTTCTCGTGCTGATTCCCAGATGGGTGGGTTTGTGTACATTCTGGGACCCTGTTGTTCTCTCAAATGAACTCTCCTGTGAGACTGGTCATTTCTCCCACTGCTGCAAACCCCACAGGCTTACCAGTAGAGGTTTGGAGGCTTTCTTTTTCCCGTGCTGGAACCTTGTGTTGCATGGTCTCTCTCACTCCCCACTTTTTCTTCCCAGTTTATCTGCATGCATATGTGGGACCACCTGGTCTGCCAGCCACTGCCTCACCCACTGGTCCTGCAGCTGCTGCCTTGCCACATGTCCGCTCCACCCTGGCTGCCCATCTCCACCCCTCCTACCAGTCTGGATGAATGTTTCTTCTTTAACTCCCTTGTTGTCAGACTTCCATATAGTCCTATTTTCTCACAGTTCTGGTTATTTTTTGTTTCTAAATGTGGTGTTGTCCTTCTTTTGGTTGTGCAAGGAGAAAAAGTATATCTACTTATGCCTCCATCTTGGCTGGAAGTCTATTTTTTCTTTTTCTTTTCTTTTTGGTGCTCTAATTTTTCTTTCATATCTCCTATTCTACTCTTATCTTTCATTACTCCAGTGTTCCCTTCCCCCCTTTTATTATTTTTGTTACCTTTTCTGTGTTCATTTTCCTTATTTTCCTCTTTCAGTTCCTTACATGTAGTAGTTTTCTTCCTCTTTCTCCTCTCATAATCACTTTTCTTTCCTTTGGTTTTCTCATACTCTTTTTCCTTTTCCACCTTCTCTACTATTATACTTCACTTTATGCTCTTATTATTCTGTGCTCTCTTGTAGTTGATATTGCTATGGTGGTCAGGGAGGGTTGTTTATTTTGGTGTTGTTTTTCTTTGTTCTGCCACCACCAATACAATAGCATACAACATGTGGTGGTGGTTGAGCCTCTTAATCAGCCAGATGGAGAGGAGTTCCCACCAATGAATGGGCCAGTAATAATCAGGACCCTGCCCTGACTGGTGTGGCTCAGTGGATTCAGTTCAATTCCCAGTCAGAGCACATGCCTGGGTTGGGGATCATGTACCCAATTGTGGATGCATGTAAGGCAACCACATATTGATGTTTATCTTCCTCTCTTTCTCCCTCCCTTCCCTTCTCTCTGGAAATAAATAAAACCTTTTTAAAAAAATCAGGACCCAAATACAACAGGAGAGTCCACATAACCCACATGGAAGTCATTCCTAGAGCATCCAGATCAGGAGATCGAGGAGTCTGCACTTGATCTCCTAACACACAAGACCACTCTACAAGACAAAGAGTCAAAGTAAATCAGTCTAACACATAGATAATACATGCACAAAAAGACAACTGAAAAGGGGAGACAAAAAAAAAACAACCCAAGTGAAAGAAGAGGAATGTCCAAAAAAAGACCTACGTGAAATTGAGGCAAGCAATTTATTAGACATAGAGTTCAAAGTAATGGTTATAAGGATGTTCAAGGAACTTTGGGGGAACTATAAGGAACTTAGTGGGAGCTACATCAGCATGAAAAAAAGGGTATAGAAACCTTGAATAATAATGAGCTGGAAATGAAGAATGCCATATCTGAAATGAAGAATACACTAGAAAGAATTAGACAAAGCAGAGGATCAAATCAATGAGATGGAAGACAAGGTAGAAAAAAGACACTCAGTCAGAACAACAAAAAAAGAAGATTAAAAAGGAACAAAGATAGTCTAAGGGGGCTTTGGGACAACATAAAGCATAACAATATTCACATCATAGGGATACCAGAAGGAGAAGAAAAGCAGTAATATATAGAAAACCTGTTTGAAATAATGACAGAAAAATTCCTTAACTTGGTGAGGGAAAAAGTCACCCAAGTCCAAGAAGCACAGAGTATCTAATAAAGATGAACCTAAAGAGTCCCACTTCAAGACACATAACAATCAAAATTTAAAGACAAAGAGTCCTGAAGGCAGCAAGGGAGAAACAACTGACATAAAGGGTAACATACAAGGGAACTATGATAAAGCTATCAGTTGATTTCTGAACAAAAACACTATAAGCCAGAGGGGATTGGCACAAAATATTCCAAGTAATGTAAAGCAAAGACCTACGACCAAGACTACTCTATCTAGCAAGGCTCTCATTTAAAATGGAAGAAGAAGTAAAGAGCTTCCCAGACAAGAGAATGTTGAAAGAGTACATCTCCACCAAGCCAGCATTGCAAGGAATGCTAAAGGGGCTGTTTTAGGAAAAAGAAGAAGGAGGAGAAGGAGAAGGAGAAAGGGGGAGACACATAGGTACAAAGGGACAAAATGGCAATTAATAAGTACCTATCAAAAATGACCTTAAATGTAAATGAATTAAATGCTCCAATCAAAAGACATAGGGTAGTTAAATGGATAAGAAAACACAACCCACATATATGCTGTCTACAAGAGACCCACCTCAGAACAAAAGATATACACAGGCTAAATGTGAAGGGAGGGAAAAAAATATTCCATGCAAACAGACATGAAAAAAGAAAGCTGAGGTAGCAGTACCTATATCAGACAAAATAGATGTCAATTAAAAAGGCTGTAATAAGAGACAAAGGAGGTCACTACATAATACTTAAGGGAGTAGTCCAACAAGAGGATATAACTCTTATAAACATATATGCACCCAATATATGTGCACCTAAACATATAAAGGAAATATTCGAGGACTTTAAGAAAGAGATAAACAGCAATATAGTCATTGTAGGGCATTTTAACATCCCACTGTCAACAATGGATAGCTCTTCCAAACAAAAAATCAACAAAAATATTGCAGAATTGAATGACTCTCTAAATCAAATGGACATCACTGATATTTATAGAACATTTCACTCAAAGAAGCAAAATACCCATTATTCTTAAATGCAAATAGATCATTCTCAAACATAGGCCACATGGTAGGACAGAAATATGACTTAACAAATTCAAGAAAATTAAAATCATATGAAGCATCTTCTTAGATCACAATGGCTTGAAACTACAAACCAACCTCAAGGATAAAACTAAAAAACATTCAAATACATGGAGACCAAATAGCATATTATTAAATAATGAAAGGGTTACAAATAAGATCAAGGAGTAAATAAAAAAATATCTGGAAACAAATGAAAATGAACATACTACAACCCAAAACCTATGGGACACAGTGAAAGCAGCCCTGAGAGGAAAGTTCATAGCAACACAGGCCTACCAAAAGAAGATAGAAAAATTTCATATAAACAACCTAACCCTACATCTAAAAGCACTAGCAGAACCACCACCACAACAAAAAGCCCAGAACAAGCAGAAAAAAAGAAATAATCAAGATCAGAGCAGAATTAAATGACATAGAAACTAAAAAAATGATTCAAAGGATAAGTGATTCCAGGAGCTCATTCTTTGAAAACATAAACAAAATGAACAAACAGTTAACCAGGCTCATCGGGAAAAAAAAGAGAGGACCAAAATAAATAAACTCAGAAATGAAAGAGGAGTAACAACTGATACTACAGAAATACAAAGGATTGTAGCAAATTACCATGAACAACTGTATGCCAAGAAACTGGACAACCTGGGAGAAATGGGTAAATTTCTAGAAACATACAGTCTTCCAAAACTGAATCAGGTAGAAGCAGAAAATAGCAACAGACCAATAACAACTAGTAAAATTGAAGCAGTAATCAAAAAACTCCAGGCACACAAAAGCCCTGGACCAGGTAGTTTCACAGGAGAATTTCACAAAACATTTAAAGAAGAGCTAACCCCTGCCCTTCTCAGACTATTCCAAAAAATCCAAGAAGAAAGAAGACTCTCATACTCTTTTTATAAAGCCAGCATCATCCTAATCCCAAAACCAGATAAAGACACAACAAAGAAAGAAAACCACAGGCCAATATCACTGATGAACATAGATGCTAAAATCCTCAATGAAGTATTGGCATCCACACCCAGCAATACATTGAAAAGATCATACACCATGATCAAGTGGGATTCACCGCAGGGACACAAGGATGGTACAATATTCGCAAATCAAAAAACATAATACATCGCATAAACAAAAGGAAAGACAAAAATCACATGATCATATCAATAGATGTGGAGAAAGCATTTGAAAAGGCATAGCACCCATTTATGATAAAAACACTCAGCAAAGTGAATAAAGGGGCATACCTCAACATAATAAAAGCTATATAGGAGAAACCGACATCTAATATCATACTGAACTGGCAAAAACTAAAAGCTTTCCCACTAAGATCGGGAACAAGATAAAGATGTCCACTTTTACCACTTCTGCTCAACATATTAGAAGTCATAGCCATCAGACAAGAAAAAGAAATAAAAGTCATCCATATTGGAAAAGGAGGAAGTAAAATAGTCATTGTTTGCAGATGACATGATAGTGTACATAGAAAACCCTATAGGCCCCACCAAAAAACTACTCGACCTAAGTGAATTTGGCAAAACAGCAGGATACAAAGTCAATATTCAGAAATCAAAGGCATTTTTGTACACCAACAATGAAATATCAGAATCAGAAATCAGGGGGAAAAAATCCCTTTTACTGTAACAACAGGAAAAATAAAGTACCTAGGAATAAACTTAACCAAGGAGGGTAAAGACCTGCACTCAGCAAATGACACAACACTGAAGAAAGAAATGAAGGAAGACACAAATAAATGGAAGCATATACCATGTTCATGGATTTGAAGAATTAACATCATCAAAATGTCGATACTACCCAAAGCAATTTATAGCTTCAACTCAATCCCTATTAAAATACCAATGACATATTTCACAGATATAGAACAAACATTTCAAAAACTTATATGGAATCATAAATGACCCTGAATAGCTGCAGCAATTTTGAGAAAGAAGAACTAAGTAGGAAGGATCACAATACCTGACATCAAATATATTATAAGGCCACTGTAATCAGAACAGTCTGGTACTGGCATAAGAACAGACACACAGATCAACGGAACAGAATAGAAAGCCAAGAAATAAACCCATGTCTCTATGGTCAATTAATATTCGACAAAGGGGGCAGAAACATAAAATGGAGTAAAAATAGAATCTTCAACAAACACTGTTGGGAGATCTGGACAGCTACTTGCAAAAAAATGAAATTCGACCACCAACTTACATCACACCCACAAATCAACTCAAGATGGATAAAAGGCTTAAATATAAGTCACGAAACCATAAAAGTCCTAGAGGAGAACACAGACAGGAAAATCTCATATATTCCACACAGGCATATTTTCACCGATATGTCCTCTAGAGCAAGGGACATAAAGGAAAGAATAAACAAATAAGATTTCATCAAAATAAGAAGCTTCCACACAGCTAAAGAAAACATCAACAAAATGAAAAGGGACTCAACCATACGGGAAAATATATTTGCCAATGATACCTTGGACAAGGGCTTGATCTCCAAAATACATAAAGAGCTCACATGACTCCACTCCAGGAAGACAAACAATCCAATTAAAAAATGGGCCAAGGACCTGAACAGACACTTCTCCAAGGGGGACATACACAGGGCCCAGAGACACATGAAAGGATGCTCAGCATGACTAGCCATCAGAGAGATGCAAATTAAAACTACAATGAGATACCACTTTACAACAGTCAGAATGGCCATCATAAACAAATCAACAAACAACAAGTGCTGGTGAGGATGTGGAGAAAAGGGAACCCTAGTGCCTGTTGGTGGGAATGCAGACTGGTGCAGCCACTATGGAAAACAGTATGGAATTTCCTCAAAAAACTAAAAATGGAACTGCCTTTTGACCTGGCAATTCCACTGCTGGAATTATACCTTAAGAATCCTGAAACACCAATTCAAAAGAACTTATGCACCCCAATGTTCATAGCAGCACAATTTACAATAGCCAAGAATTGGAAGCAACCTAAGTGCCCAACAGTGAATGAGTGGATCAAAAAACTATGGTACATTTACACAATGGAATACTACGCAGCAGAAAGAAAGAGCTTCTACCCTTCACAACAGCATGGATGGAACTAGAGAGCATTATGCTAAGTGAAATAAGCCAGGTGGTGAAAGACAGACACCATATGATCTCACGTATGAGTGGAACCTAATCAATAAGATAGACAAGCAAGCAAAATATACCCAGCAACACTGAAATAAAAAATAAACTGACAATAATCAGAGGGGAGGAGGGAGAGGAATAACAGAGGAGAAGGAGGGGAAGGGTCATCAAGGAACATGCATAAGGGACCCATGACAAGCCAAATGGGGGAAGGATTGTGGGTGGGAGGTGGGGAGGAATGGGCCTGGGGAAAGTGGTGGTGGGAGAATGTTGACATGGGGATGATGGGGTGGGGTGCAGAGTGGAGGGGATAAAGGGAGGAAAAAATGAGACAATTCTAATATCATAATCAATAAAATATACAAAAAAAGAAATGTAAGAAGAAAGTACTAAAATAAATATTGCATTTTGCAAGCATTAAAAGAAAAGAAATAAAATCATCCCAATTAAAAAAAATATATTAGCAAAGCGAATATAACAGTACATCAAAATTCAGATACGAATTTCAAAACACTGATTATAAGGATGTTCAAGGAACCCAGCAGGTACTTCAACAGCATAAAAATAATCCAAGCAGAAATGAAGAATACGCGAATTAAAATAAAGAATAAGTTATAGGGAATCAACAATGGAGTGGATGAAGCCGAAAATCACATCAATGATTTGGAACATAAGGAACCAAAAGACATCCATTCAGAACAGGAAGAAGAAGTAAGAATCAAAAAAAAAAAAATCAAGATATCATAAGGATCCTCTGGGACAACATCAAGTGTGCCAACATTCCCATGTAGTGGTGCCAAAAGGAGAAGAGAAAGAGTGAGAAATTGGAAGCTTCTTTGAAAAAAATAATGAAAGAAAACTGCCTATAACCTAATTTGGTTAAGGCAGTAGACATACAACTTGAGGAAGCACAGAGATTCTTAATCAAGAAGGATGCAAAGAGGTCCACACCAAGGCACATCATAATTAAAAAGTTAAAGATAAAAAGAGAACCTTAAAAGCAGCAAAAGAAAAAAGAAAAGCAGATAATTACCTACAAAGGAGTTCCCATGAAACTGTAAGCTGATTTCTCAAAAGAAACTTTGCAGGCTAGAAGGGACTGACAAGAAGTATTCAAAGTAATGAAAAGCAAGGACCTACAACCACCATTATCCAGCAAAGCTATAATTTAGACTTGAAGGGCAGATAAAGTGCTTCCTAGACAAGGTTAAGGTAAAGGAGTTCATCATCACCAAACCATTATTATGCGAAATGTTAAAGGGGCTTATTTAAGAAAAAGAAGATCAAAACTATGAGCATTAAAATGACAATAAATATATAACTATCAACAAATGAATCAAAAAAGCAAACTAAGCAAATAAGCAGAACAGAAACAGAATCATAGATATGGAGAACACTGAGATAGTGGCCAGTGGGGAGGAGTGTCTGAGGGAATGGGGGAAAAGGTGAAGGGATTAAGAAACACAAATTGGTAGTTAAAGAATAGGCAGTGGAATGTTATGGGCAAATATAGGAAATGGAGTAGTCAAAGAACCTAATGGCATAACCCACAGGCGTGAACAAAGGAAAGGGGATCACTGGAGGGAGTGGGGGGTGCTGGGTGGAGGGAGGCAAAGGGGGGAAATTGGGACAACTGTACTAGTATCAATAAATTTTATATCAATAAAATATAATAAAAAATAAAAAACTATCATTTTGACTATGCCTTGTAATTTTTCATGTTGCTTCTCTTTCATTGTATGCAAACCAGCTTTTTTCTACTAGTCAGAAATGGCATTTTCAAAACAAATGCTAGTGAATATGTATTTTTCAAGGAATTTTAATATTTCACCTAAGTTGTTGAGTTTAATGATATTAAGTTGTTCATAATATGCTCTTATAATGCTTTTAATATCTGTAGAATCTGAAGTTAATTCACCTCTCTCATTCCTGATATTGGTTATTTGTGCCTTCTCTCATTTTTCTGGATCAGTCTGTCTGACTATACAGGTTTGTCAATTTTGTTGATCATCTCACGAAAAAAGCGTCTCTTTTTTATTGATCCCTAATGTTTTTCTGTTTCCTATTTCATTGATTTCTGCTGTGGTATTATTTCCTTTATTCTGCTTACTTTAGGTTTCATTTGACCTTATTTTTCTAGTTTTTTAAAAATATTTTTTAAATTTATTTTTTGGAGGGGGGGAAGGGAGGGAGAAAGAGAGGGAGAGAAACATTGATGTGCAAGAGAAACACTGATCAGTTGCCTCTTACATGCCTCAACCAGGGACCTGGCTTGCAACCCAGGCATGTACCCTGACCAGGAATGGAACCCCCGACTTTTTGTTTTGCAGGACAATGACCAGCCCACTGAGCCACACCAGTAAGGGCATTTTTCTAGTTTTTTATGATTGAAGCTAAGGTCATTGATACAAAACCTTTCTTTCTTTCCTAAAGTAAGTGTTTAATGCTATAAATTCTCTTCTAAATATTGCTTAAGATGTATTCCATAAATCTTGAAATATTATTTTTGTATTATTTCAGTTGTAAAGGCTTTCTAATTTCCCTATTGATTTCTTTGACCCATTGGTTATTTAGCAGTGTATTTTTTAGTTTCCAAATTTTGGGGGATTTTCAGATGGCTTTCTGTGACTGATACCTGAAAAAGCATGTATGAAATTATCCATTTCATCACCTTCTTATTTTCATTTAATGTCAAAATAACAAGTGCTTCCTAGAGAGAGGGCAAAAAAACTTATAAACAAGGAATTATTTAAATAATGGATATTTCAGGTGCTATAGTTGGTACTAGCTCTCAAGGCCTCTGAGTATATTTGCACAGTTTGTACCCTGAACAGAAGCATCTGGCTGAAGTGGTCAGGAAAGGCTAAACTACAGTTCATGCTCTGCTTTCAAAGTTGATACCCACAGGACTTTTTCTAATTCAGAAGAACTATGAAGTCTGGTGGTGGTCCTGATAGCTACCATTTATCTCTGTAATTACCATGTGTCTGACACTATGTTAAAGGTTTTAAATGTGTTATCACATTTAAGCATAACAACCTTATATTGAAAGTATTATAATTTTCATTTTAAAAATTAAAAAAATGAGGATTAGAGAACTTATATAACCTGATCTAAGTTGCAGAATTGATACGTATTGTAGTCTGAATTCAAATTAGATTTGTCTGATTCTAAACCTATTATGTTATATTGTCAGTGATTGATTTTTAGTTCAATGAACCATCAAATGTTCCTCTGATCTCTCTGCTATGTATTTTAGGCAGAAATGGCCACAATTTGTCAGTCACTAAGAAAAATAATTCAATAATACCATGACTGTTTAAAAACCTTTGTACTCTGACTGGGGATGAAAATTCTCTACTTTGATTACCCAATGTGCATACAGATAAATTGTTTGGGTAATACTAGGTAATAGACATTTATGAAAGTAAATAATCTAAGAAGAGATTTTTATTACAGCTTTCTGCTTGCTGTTGTGTTTTGTGGTGATACTACTTATAGAATAGTGCTAGCTTACAACCTTCCCAGAATATTATGGCTACATCCGTTTTAGTAGAGAGCTGTGGGAGAAAGTATTATGGACAACATAATGATTTGGTATGAAAATGATTTATTTAATGTCCTGCTAATCTTTTTTCAGTGATAGCCACATTGAATTATTACTGCTATAATTAATGAAACCAGTGATGACCAGCGTTATTCATTATAAAGACAGAATTTGGCAAGTTCTACCATGGCTATCTTATAATCTCCATTAAACATTGGTTCTGGCTGTTTCTCAATGCAAGACGCTACTTGGGAAGTAATGCCCACAGTGGAATATCATACTCTATCACCTGTCGTTTGTCTTTCATCAGTTCCATTCTACCGAATGCAGTGTGATTCAAGAGGTCATGTTGCTTCTACTTGAATAATATATTCATTGATATTTGACCTTTAGGAAATAGGTAGGCTATCCATAAAAGTTTTCCCACATCAAACAAGCTCTGGTTGTAAATATCCTCCCTGTTCACCTTGACCATATGATGCCCATTTTTTGGGGGTGCCATCAGATTCAAAGATAATTATTTTGTGAAATGTAGATATCATTGAAATTTCATTTGTTGGTAGAAAGGTAAATATAGAGGAAATACTGGTTATGGTTATGGAAGAGGAAAAAATATAGTTATTCTGTTTGCTCTAATTAGTTTAAGAAAATATGTTTGAAAATGTGCTGATTTCTATGTTCGGACTTCTTATAAATGTTATGTTTTAGACAAACATGTTAAACAAAAATTCAGTCAACATTATGTGTTGATTCTTCAGGGAAAATAGAACTTGAATATAATATAAACTCAATGTCTTTTTAGCATGTGTTGTATGGGCTGATGAAAAGATTGATGTACATAAAAATTTGGGGCTTTGAGTTTCAAGTAAATGAAAGTTGACTCGAAGTATTATACTTTTAAGGACATTCATCTAGCTAGGGCTTACATTTTTGATGATTTGTATTCAAGACAATTTATTTATAAAAATAGGAAAAATTTGGGAATCTAAAAAAGGTATTATTCTCATCAATTGGTCATATCTTGAAAATATTTCTGACATTTTAAGGTTATTATTCATTGATATTATTATATATGGTGGGGTTTTCTTTTAACATTTAGTTTAAAGAGTAAGATAAAGAGGCTGTGATGAAGCCCAGAAATGTTTGTTGCCTAAAAGACAAATACAGTGATTGCTCTTTACACACAACCTGCAATCAGGAACAAGATGAGCATCTAAAAATATGAGAATTTTAAATTATAAGTGCATAGAGTTGCATCCTGATGTACCTGGAACATGTTCCATACTACCTTGGCCTTAAATCTTGCTAATTTTTCTGTTAGATTAGAAGTTATTCATTTTGGAAGCAATAAAAAAATTCCAACTTAAACTGCCTCGTATCTTTTAATTGGAATTTTCCCAAAGCACAAAAGTAAAAAAGCAAAAGTTGCTGTGTTTCATTGGTTTTATTCTTTTGAATGTTGCTATGCTGAAAGCTCTGTGTGAAATTATTAGAAGACAGGTTTTTAAATGGTTGTAAAAGAAGATGCATATATAGGGGACCTACTCAAAGGGCATTATTTAAAAAAGAAATTTTCCAGCCACCTAGATCTCAGGGTAGCTATGCGCATTCAAGGCTAGTGAATACACCATCTGTATGATTATTTTTACATCTGAACTTTTTTTATACACCAGAGAGACTCGAAACTTTCAGGGTCATGTGCCCAGCATGTAGTGGAATGTCCTGTGCAATGGATTCCAATTAGTATCGCCATGTTCAATGGCCCTGTACCACCAGTGATGGATAACTGCTTTCCACTTGGCTTTATATGGCACTTCTTTGCTTCAGCTGCAACCAGGTCTATCGCCCCTTTGATAAAAATTTCAGTTACCCCAGGGAGAAGCTTTCAACTTTATTAAGCATTGAAGTCTACACATTTGTTCTTCTTTGGAAGAGCAGATCAAAAACACACTTTCCAAGGAAGTAATCTGAAAAATTAGGATAGCACTTGCAGACTTTGGCAATATTTTCCTGTAATTGAAACCTAAGAACCTCTGTCAACTGACGAGACTATTATAAAACTTCTTAGGATTAAACGAACCTTTCTGTTTTTTGGAATTAAATAGGCTTCCTTGATTCTACTTAACAAGTTCTTTAGCACACTGTATTCTTTTTGTTGTGTGGTGAGGAAAACCTCAATCTAAGTTTAGACATAGGGAATGGACAATCAAGGAAAAAAGCAACTGAATGATCAGGTTGCGGTATGGAGAAAGGCCTGGGGTTTATCAGGTCCGTCTCTGGCATTTAATCACTGTAAAAATGTGAGCAAGCCGCTTAATTTTTCTGGGCTATAGTTTCATCATCTTTGAAAAGGGAGGATTGACTAGATGATGTGTAAGATTTCTCTGAAACTCTCTACATCTAAATTGTTGGGCAGAATATGACCAGACACTGACAACACCTCATACATGCACATAGCCATTTGTACTTGGCAGCTCCTGTCTGCTTCATTCCTAGGTTTGGTTTGGCAATGCAATAATATCGTGCTGTTATACAATATCTCAGAGTTGGAATAAGATACATCTGGAACACTGGTTAAAGTCGTGCAGTACTAGCTTCACAAGAGAGATTAGACTGAGTCCCATTTCTCCCACCAAGCCCAAGTTGCTAAAATTTTGGAAAAAGCACCAGACCTCTCCTGAGAAAATTGTCTCTTTCGTACACATACATTCCCTGTCCGCTCCCCCCAAGATTTCTCCACTGCTGATGGGACAAATTATTGCCTTCTGTGTTGGTCTGAATCTGATGGCTATCCCTGTCATTAGCTCTTTCTAAAGTTTATATAAAGACCTTTGAATTCCAATTTGTGGGATTTGGATCCTTGGAAGGAGTCCCCTGAATCAAAATGTATACCACATATTGCCAGTAGACTGAATATAATACCTTGTAGCATTTTGTCTATAGATGCTTAAAATATAAGCACTAAATGTAGAAGTCCTCAAATGTTTTAGCATGAAAAATTTGGGAAGTATTTCTAAATTTTAGGTCCTGATGATCAAGGATCAGGTTGAAGCCATGTCCTTCAGAATCTTAATAAGGCTAACTACGACTGAAAAAACGGGGCAATGTTTTTAGAAACTTTTTCTTGGGAGATAGGAATTTAGGAGCCAAGTTTCTCATCTCAGATCCTCAGGAATTTATTTCTGATATTGGGTGATTCACTTGTTTTGTCTGTCCCTATTTTTTTTAATGTATATTTTTCCATTACCATTTATCCCCCTTATACCCACCTCCCCCCTGCAATCACCACACTGTTGTCCATGAGTCCTTTTTCCTTTTGGCTCGATCCCTCTACCCCCTATCCTTTCCCCCATAGCAGTCATCCTGCTCTGTATCTATAAGTCTGTCTCTATTTTGCTTGTTAGTTCAATTTGTTCATTAGATTCCGCATATGAGTGAAATCATATAGTATTTGTCTTTCTCTGACCAGCCTATTATTTCACTTAGCATAATGTTCTCCAGGCCCATCCATGCTGTCATAAAGGTAAAATTTTCTTCTTTTTCATGACTGAGTAGTATTCCATTGTGTAAATGTCCCATAGTTGTTTTATCCACTCATCTACTGATGGACACATGGGCTGCTTCCATATCTGGGTGATTGTAAATACACTGCAGTGAACATAGGAGTGCTTATGTTCTTTTGAATTAGTGTTTTGGGTTTCTTCGAATATATTCCCAGAAGTGCGATCTCTGGGTCAAAAGGCAGATCCATTTTTAATTTTTTGAAGTATCTCCATACTGGTTTCCGCAGTGGCTACACCAGTCTGTATTCCCACCAACAGTGCAAAAGTGTTCCCCTTTCTCCACATCCTTGTCAGCACTTGTTTTTGTCAATTTAGTGATGATAGCCATTCTGACCAGTGTGAGGTAATATCTCATTGTGGTTTTAATTTGCATTTCTTTGATGATTAGTGACGTTGAGCATCTTTTCATATGTCTATTGGCTGCCTGAATGTCCTCTTTGGAGAAGTGTCTATTCAGGTCCTTTACCCATTTTTTAATTGGATTGTTTGTTTGTTGTTTACTTTTTATATTATACCAAACTCCTACAAATGGTAGTTCTTAAAAGTTAATGGAAATGTGGAATCTGAAACCATATATAAATAAATTTTGTGTACTCAGTCATGCTAAAATCTACTGGCCTATTTTGAACTTTAAATGGTTCTTTTACTAATGTATGTTTTGTAACATTATTCATTGATCATTGGGAAAATACTGGATTACTGACTCATTCAAATGTTCTGAATATTGACTCATTTCATTATATAACATCAATTTTTTGGTTAATATCACCACCAATCTCACCAGGAAAGTCTTTGTGTTGAGAAATTATAAAGTTCACTGCGGTGAACTTAAGTTTTCCAAAATTTTACTATTCTCTTCAAGGTTCAAATTTTGTTAGAGGCAAAAAAATATAATCTGTTGTTTTCTTTGAAGTGACAGGCTTACTTGTTCATTAAAAAATATTTAAAAGTCTATTGAATACCCAATCTGTTAATTCATCATTTGTCTGTCAGTCTTTTTTCAAGTAAAAATTATGTTCCATGAAAACATAGGATGGTTCTGTTTGTAACTCAACTGCATAAAATTCTTTTCCTAGAGATAGCCATCATATCTCAGTATGCTGCAGAAGTGCTTTATGCATACTTCCTATTGCATCATACAGAATGTTTATAAGTATAGATCGAATAAGTTTAATCATTTTAATGCTTTATAAAGGATATTCTTACATGAACTTGACATTTTATTTTTATTGTGAGTGTATGATGGTGAAGAATATAACTACCAGCATAGTTTGCTGCCCCTGTCTTGATTCTTCCTGAGAGACCAACAGTTTTACTCACCATTGTGAATATCATTATAGTGAAGAAGAAAAATGACATCTTAGCTTTATTATAAAAATAGCTTTAGCCTTGCAGATTCCCAGAGGGATCTCGGAGTCTCCAGGAATATATGGATTGCATTTAGAAAATTGCTGGACTAAGTTCAGTGTTATTATGGTCCTTACTTTTCCACTTTCTCCTGTTGTGAGGAGAATGGGCAGCCTCTCACTGCTCTATTTCCCACAGCAGCTTCAGCAGAAGTAAGGAATCGTGGACAACGAGGCTCCTCCTTAGGAAGAGAGACCCACTCCTTAATGACTAGATTGCCCAGTCTCATTGACCGAGCCAGAGTTTAGTAACAGTAGAAGCCTGAACGAATGGAGCCTGTAGCTGGTAACACAGTCCACAACTACTTTCTTCTCACTAGATATACCTCTTTTTCGAAAGTGAGATTATAATAAGCAGAACTTTAAGAAATTCTTGGTACAGGGCCAAGACCAGGATTTGGATCTAGCCCAAGGCCAAAACCCATGTACTTGGCTACTACCTTATACTGATCTCTGTGCTGCTACTCAACTTTGACAGCCAGTGATTCTGGAAGTGACAGATGAGGTTGCTGGTAGTAGAAATAGACCCCATAGACAGCCTATAAATAGTTCAGTACCAATGCTCACCCAAAGGAATTGGTTGGATTAGAAAGATTTCAGCAAATGCAATGAAAAGAGAGCTTTTAATGATACAGAACATAGACACCATGACCCGAAGGTTAAAAGAGCAAACTTTGAATGCAAACGGTTCAAACCCAGAATTATCACTGAGTAGCTTTGTGATTTAACCTCCCTCTGCCTTATTGCACTCATTTGTAAGATGAAATTATGAGAGATGATGATGATAATGCTACCTATTGAGGCTTGAATTAGTAATTGTCTAGTAAGCAGTAGAATACATGGGAAATAATAACGAATATTGGTGCTGGACCCATGAACATTGGGCGGTACAGATTGGGAACTATCACTTAACACACTGCCTCCTGCCTCTCATTACTGGTGCAAACATGAGCTTTGTTATTTATTTATTTATTTATTCATTCATTCATTCATTCGTTCGTTCGTTCGTTCGTTCATTCATTCATTTGTTCTGTACTGATTCACTGAACATCTACTGTGTAACTGTCACTGTGCGAGGGGATGAACCTGCTCTGGTCCTGTGGTTGGCAGCTCCAATATATTATTTCCTTTTCTTTCACTATAGGAACTGGGAAAGAGAAGTAGTATGTTCACTTCCATAGGCTTCCTTAGATTATGCAGTTCATGTCAAGTACCATGTCATTTTCCTCTATTCTTTTACTTTTTTTGTAGATTAGAACCAGGCTATTAATAATTGCATATCAATCTCGAGGCCAAATTTAAATTAAACAAACATAGATGGGAAAGTAATAAGAATTTCCCATTTTCTAGTATTGTCATATTTTTATGAGAGAAAGAGAGAGAGAGAGAGTGAGAGAGAGAGTTGTTCCTTTTATTTATGTATTCATTGGTTGATTCTTGTATGTGCCCTGATGGAGGATGGAAATTAAAATCCTGGTGTATCGGATGATGCTCCTACCATCCGAGCCACCGGGCCAGGGCCTCTAGTATTGTTATTAAGGTTTAAAAATTTTAAGCCAAAAAACACTTTGCATGGTATACATTTCTTTCATCAAAGGGAAACTGTAACAATATTACAATGATGGCTGCAAAGAGATTATTTAAGAGGAAGATCTCTAACTTATTTTCCACCATGTGCAACGTACTTAAGTACTTGAAAATTCCTTAAGAAGTGTGTATATGCAGATGAAAATGGAATTCTTCACTATTATCCACATCACAAGTAAATTTCTTGAGAATGTGAAGATTCTTCCTAAGAATCCAAGAACATAAATGCCAACAATTTATTTATGGAAACCGAAAATAAGATTTGAAAATTTAAAGAAGATAATCTTAGAGCAGTAGAACAAGCTAGTCATTTTTATTTAACAGCTTTTAAGCTTTATTCTTTCTGAAAGTTTAAATTCTTCCTAATCTTAGCAAACGCTAAAACATAAAAATCATAGTGCTGGTGTACAGAAAATGTATCTGCAAAATGTTATGTCTGACAGAGTTGAAAGTTGAATCATATTTTAAATGTATTAGGGGAAATGCCCACATAAAAGAATCCTAAGATGAATCATTTCAGTAAGTTCTATTGTTAACCACTGAAAAGTCCTCTCTAAATGATATTTTGAGTGTCTAGATTTGTGTATTTCATGTATTTTAAGGCAATATATGTTATAGGTGAGGCTTTATACATATAATAGTAGAGGCAAATATCTCTATTATTTATCAAGTTAGAATCACGCCGTTAGTCGTTCTGTTGAAAAGTATACTGACAGAAATAAGCGGTAACGTGAGTCATGAGGTGAGCTCGCTGCCCATGATAGAATTAATTTCAGTGTGCATTTTCCTTGACCTCTGAGCACCATTCAATACTACTGACCACTTCCTTTCCTGAATGTGCTCTTTTTTGGCTTATACTGACACTTCTCTCAACTATTTCTCTTTTGCCTCTTTGGCTACTTTTTCTCAGTGTTTTCCTGGCTTTTCCTTTACCGCTAGATTTCAGAGCTCTTTAGGTCACAGTTCTGGGGCTGTTCTGTTTTTACATAGACTCAGACTTTAAGTATCTAAACCCTGGTTACAATGCTTAAATTAAACTCACTATAGACAAGAATTACACCCTATATCCTCAGTTTCCTAACGTACAAAAAGGAGATAATAAAGCTTCGAGGATTTATTGTGAGGATTAAATATATATATTTAAAGAATTTAGGATATTACCTGGTACATAACAGGCACTGAGGATGTTTTGTTTTTGTTCTGTAATATATTCTCCTTCTATGTGCTTGTATCAATTCCCACATATATGCTGGTAAAGCTTATTTATTAATTTTTATTTTATTATGCATTTATTTATTGCATAAACAATTTTAACTTTGCTTTAAAAAGAAATTTATTGTTATTATGTTATAGTTGTCCCAATTTCCCCCCTTTTGCCCTTCTCCACCCAGCCCAACCCCTGCTCCCACAGTCAATCCCCACCCTTCTGTCCATGCCCTTGAGTCATTCATGCATGCTCTTTGACTAGTCCCTTCCCCTGGATTTCACCATTATCATCTTCCTACCTCCCCTCTGGTCACTTTCAGCCTATTCCATGTTTCCATACCTGTGGTTCGATTTTGCTCATTAGTTTATTGTCCATTAGGTTCCTCTTATAGGTGAGATCATATAGTATTTGTCTTTCACCAAATGGCTTATATCGCTTAGCACAATATTCTCCAGTTCCATCCAGGCTGTCACAAAAGGTAGGAGTTCCTTCTTTCTTTCTGCTGTGAAGTATTCCATGATGTAAATGTACCACAGTTTTTTGATCCACTCATTTACTGATGGGCACTTAGGGTGTTTCCAGCACTTGGCACTGCTGTGAACATAGGGGTGCTTAAATTCCTTTGAATTGGTGATTTGGGATTCTTAGGGTATATTGCCAGCAGTGGAATCTCTGGGTCAAAGGTAGTTTCATTTTTAATTTTTTGAGGAAATTCCGTACTATTTTCCACAGTGGCTGCAACAGTCTGCATTTCCACCAACAGTGCACTAGGGTTCTCTTTTCTCCACAGCCTTGCCAGTACTTAGTGTTTGTTAATTTATTAATGATGGCCATTCTGACAGGTGTGAGGTGATATCTCATTGCAGTTTTAATTTGCATCTCTCTGATGGCTAGTGATGTTGAGCATTCTTTCACATGTCTATGGGCCCTCTGTATGTCCTCCTTGGAGAAATGTCTGTTCAGATCCTTTGCCCATTTTTTAATTGGGTTGTTTGTCTTCCTGGTGTTAAGTTGTATAAGTTCTTTATAAATTTTGGAGATCAAACCCTTGTCTGATATATCATTGGAAAATGTGTTCTCCCATACAATTGGTGCCCTTTTCATTTTGATGATGGTTTCTTTAGCTGTGCAGAATCTTTTTAATTTGATGTAGTCCCATTTGTTTATTTTTTACTTTATTTCCCTTGCTCTAGGAGATATATCGGCAAAAATATTACTACGTGGTATGTCTGAAATTTTCCTGCCTATGTTTTCTGCTAGGACTTTCATGGTATCATGACTTATATTTAAGTCCTTTATCCAGTTTAAGTTTATTCTGGTATACGGAATAAGTTAGTGCTATAGTTTCATCTTTTTGCATGTACCAGTCCAGTTCTCCCAACACCGTTTATTGAAGAGACTGTTTTTATTCCATTGTATGCTCATACCCCCTTTGAAAGATTAATTGACCAAAGTGACATGGGTTTATTTCTGGGCTCTCTATTCTCTTCCATTGACCTGTGTGTCTGTTTTTATGCCAATACCAGGCTGTCTTGATTACAGTGGCCTTGTAGTACAGTTTAGTGTCAGGTATTGTGATCCCTCCAACTTTGTTCTTCTTTCTCAGGATTGTTAAGGCTATTCAGGGCCTGTTTTGGTTTCATATAAAGTTTTGGAATATGTATTCTATATCTGTGAAATATACTTTCAGTATTTTAATAGAAATTGCTTGAATCTATAGATTTCTTTGGGTAGTATGCACATTTTAATGATGTTAATTCTTCCGGTCCATGAAAACTCTGTATGCTTCCATTTATTTGTATCTTCCTCAGCTTCTTTCTTCAGTTTTCTATAGTTTTCCAAGTACAGGCCTTTTGCATCCTTGGCTAAATTTATTTCTAGGTACTTTATTTTTCTCGTTACTATAGTAAATGGGATTTTTTTCCTTAGTTTCTCTGATATTTCATTGTTGGTGTACAAGAATGCCATCAATTTCTGAATATTGACTTTGTATCCTACTACTTTGCCAACTTCACTTACTAGGTCATAGTTTTTTTGTGGAGACTATCGGGTTTTCTGTGCACTCTATCATGTCATCTGTGCATGACAGTTTTACTTCCTCCTTTCCAATTTGGATGCCTTTTGGTAAAGCTTAAGTTTATCTCTCTAGTCCAGATGTCTTTTCTGAGATTCAGACACTGTATGTATCTGGTTGTTCAATATCTTTCCTTAGATGCCTCTCAGATACTTTACATCATGTTCAGAACTGAAAGTTATATTACTAATCTCCTTCTTTCTAGATCTCTTCCCCACCCTCAATTTCATCCTCCTGAAAACATTATATAGCACATGGCATCTTCATCCCCCTATTTCAAACAAAAAATGCATAGTTATATTTTAAAAAATACAACTTTTTAATGTGTCAAATTTATAACATATACAAAAATAAAAAGAATACCTGGTTTGACAATTAGCATGGCCAATCTTGTTTCATTTATACTCCTACATACTCCACCACACCCCAAGAGAAAATTTCTTTCATAACTTATGATTACCTAGCAGTATATTTCATATGGGAAAGAAAAACACTCTATTCTTTTCCTTTGTTTATCTGATTTCAGCATAATGAACTGATTCTGCATCATTCTCCATGGGTGGTCAATTAACTTTTTAAAATGTATTATATGAGTTTCAATACCTTACAATAATAATTGTTATTGATGGTTAAATTATGATCTCTGACTAGTGGTAGGAGCTTCTTCAATTTGGCTGCCCAGTCCTTTTGATAAACCTCAATAGACTTTTGGTAGCCTCATAGTTTTCTGGAATAATAAGATATTCTAAGATTGCCTTAGACATCTCTTGCTTCAGGATTGAGACCATCATTACTTCAAAGAGTCCAATATGGGTAAATGGCATTTAGAGACCACAGTCTGGATTTTAAGAGTGCTCACTGCAGCTGCTTTGTTTCTAGGCTTGTTCAGTATACAGAGCTAGGAAACATACAAGTATTTTTAAAAAGAAAATGTGTTCACAATATTTTAAATTTAAGATTAAAATGTTTTTAATTCATTGATTTTATGTTTATGCCATTTTTATTATTGTAAAAAGTTGTTTCTTAATGGTATAACATAATTACTTATGTTCTTTATCTTAAATTGTATAAAACTGTTTGAAAATAACATACCAATGTTATCACTAACAATATAATTATGGAAAAATTGTTCAAAATATGTTTTTATATTTTATTTACTTATTTTGGTCCTCAAGGTATATCCTACTAGGCAAATGAAATTATTGTGTTTTCAGTTCATTTGAAATAACTCTATGCGATTATGGCAGCAACTCATTGCATATATTGATTTGTTTCATTTTGCTTAAGATTTTTAGGAATTTCTTTTTAAATAAAATTGTAATTTTTAATTATGTAAGACATGTATACAATTCTAAAGAAATTTACTGAAGTACATTCAAGAGAGTCTATCATCTGTCCCTATCTTTCTTATAGTTTCTTTCTTCTCTCTCTATGTAGCTATTTTAAACAATTTCACTTTAGTCTTCTATTTTTAAAATTTTTTATTTATATATTTTTTAGAGAGAGAGGAAGGGAAGGTGAAAGAAAGGGTGAGAAACATCAATGTGTTACAGAAACATCCATTAGCTACCTCTCACATGCCCCCAACCAGGGACCTGGCCCACAATGCAGGCCTGTGACCTGACTGGGAATTGAACTGGCAGCCCTTAGATTTGAAGGTCAGTGCTGCACCCACTGAGCCACACCAGCTCTGGCACTTTAGCCTTCTATGTAAAAAATATATAGCAAAAAACAAATAATATTGTGTCCTCTTTTCTTTTATAAATATAAGGTAGCATATTATACACACTTTTCTTCAAGTTGCTTTTTTCACTTGCTTATATCTGAAGATCACTTTTATAGCAATTAAAAATAACCCCTTTTTCTTTTATCGTTGGATTATAGTTTATTGAGTGGTCGTGCCATGGTTTATTGAATAAGAGCCCTTTTGATGGATGTTTGATTTTTTTCTAGTTGTGTTGGTCAATGTTTAACAACCAGCTTTCTCCAAGTGAAAAAACTCTGATTTGTAGTGCTTGGAAATTTCTATGTGGTGTAAATACTCCAACCATGGCGGATTTCAAGCTATTAACATCATGTCACTGGATGTGAAGTTGGAAAGTGCTGTATAATAGCACGTTATTATATAGTTGTTCCACTGTTCAGCTATAATATGTGTAAATACCATCAAGAATGTAGAAAATAATAAAATATGATAAAATAACTAATAAGTGATGAATTTAGAGTGTGTTGTACCTTTGTTCTTAGATATAATTTATTTAATTGTAAGTTTATATAATTTGTTGTTAAGCAACCACTATGCTTAAAAAACAACTTTCAAAATTCCTGGAAATTTAACAGTTAATTTTTATAAGCAGTATAAGACAGCCCCACTGTACTCATTGGTTGTTATGACAAATATTGCTGTGATGAATAACTTTGTATGCGAGTCAATTTTGTATATTTGTAGTGTGCCTTTGGGGTAGATTTGTAGAAGTAGGATTACTGAGTCAAAGAATAGATGCTTATGTTGCTAAATTTTCCTCCAAATAAGAGGTGCCAATTGGCATTCCCATCAGCATTAAATGAGAATGTTTTCACCTCAAGTCTTACCAACAGAGTATGGGATTGTGTTATGGGTTGAATTGTGTTCCTCACCCTGTGTTAGTCAGGGTTATCCAGAGAAAGAGAATCAATAGTATGCGTGCGTGTGTGTGTGTGTGTGTGTGTGTGTGTGTGTAAAGGAATTTATTGTAAGAAATTGGCTCATGCAATTATGGAGTCTGGCAACCCCAAAATCTGCAGGCTGGAGACCTAAGCGAGTTCGTGGTGCAGTCCTAGTCCAAAAGCTGGCAGGCTGCAGACCAGGAGAGGCAATGGTGCGAATGATGTCCAAAGGCTGTGGACTGGAGAATTCCATGTTGGTCAAAGAGGCTGCTTTTTCGGTTCTGTTGAGGTCTTCAACCGATTTGATGAGACTTACTTATGTTATGGAGGGCAATCTGCTTTACCCAAAGTTCACCAATTTAAATGTTAATCTCATCCCAAAACACCCTCCAAGTTGACACATAAAATTAACTATCACGACCCCATGAGTCCTAACCTCCAGCGTGTACCTTTATTTGCACATAGGGTTTTTACAGAAGTAATACAATTAAATGAGGTCATTAGGATGGGCCTTAATCCACTGTGATTTATAAAAAGCAGAAATTTGGACACAGACATGCACAGAGAGAACATAACATGAAGATACAGGGAGAATGCTACTTGTAAGCCAAGGAATACCTACACCTCCAAAAGTTAGGATAAAGGTGTGGGACAGATTCTTCCTTCCAGCCCTCTAAAGGAACCAGCTCTACTGAGGCTTGAATTCTGGACTTCTAGCCTCCAAAACTGTGAAAAATTAAATTTCTGTTGCTTAAGCCACCCACTTTGTGGTACTTTGTTATGGCAGCCCTAGGAAATTCAATATAGACTGTACGTATAACTTAGAAATAACATCAAAACCTAAATTTGAAGCCCTCCATCATGAAGTTGACACTTTGACCAAATGTCTTCTCTCAGTTAATTCACTAAAAGTCAGTTTTCTAAAGCCAGCAACAGTTTAATGGAAACTATTTCTCCATAGTATCTGGGCAAGACTAAGACTTCAGAAATATACTCAGTAGTTCACCAAACTGGCTTACCTGCATCACCTCCCCTGAACTCAGCCATCCATGGGCTCTAGTAGCTGCACATCTTAAAGTTCACATCTTACAAAATAAGCGTGGTCATTTATGGGAATGGCCGGTCTAAGGTAGCTCTAATCTATATTAGCATGCAGGTGCCCAGCTAGCACTAAAATTGTGCCCGCCAAATAGTTTAAACAGAGTTCTGGGAAGAAAGAGTGTATTTTAATGAGCAAATTAAACATTTCCCTTAAAATGAAATTAAACAATTCTGCTAACTTATGGTCCTATTGATTTTTTAATTAAATTTTTTAGATCTGGATTCCTGCAGGTGTTATAAGCTGTGAAATTTTGTGTCTTCTTGTTTCTTAACAAGGGGCACTGTGGTATAGTGAATACGGTTACTAGAGAGCCTGACGCTACTGGTGTTCACTAGATATTACTAAAAGAATAAAATCTGCAAGCCTTGGAGTCAGACTAGATTTCAACTCCAGCTCTACCACGTTCTTTTTAAAAAAAAAAATTTTTTTTTAATCCTCACCAAGGACATTTTTCACTGCTTTAAGAGAATGAGGAAGAGGGAAAGGAAGGGAGAGAGAAACATCAATGCAAAAGAGAAGCATCAATTGGTTGCATCCCATACTTCCCCAGAGAGATTCCTCGCCATTGATTCAGCGTAATTTATTTTAATATTTTCCTTGCATATCACTCAATTGTCAATGTGGAAATATCTTTATTGCAGGTGACACTGGGAATCTGTTCACATCCTAGAAACCAAACTTTGCTCTGTTTTCTAGGATTGGCTCATATAGCCACCCCCTTGACTAGTTAATTTTACTGATGAAAATAGGAACCAGGATAGAGAAGAGTCTTTCATTTCACAGATTATTATTCAGCACTAACATAGTAACAGGCACTGTGTTAGATAATGGGTAAACAACACCAGAACTTGTGGTCTAAAGGGGAAACAAATACAATAAATTACAATTAAATAAGCAATTATTTTTTAAAAGAGCAGTGGAAGCTATGACTGTTGGTGTGGGGTTTGACAGACAAAGAACATTTTGAGTTTAGCTTCCATTTACAGTTGCTTTTCCATTATCCCAGTGAGTGTAAGGGTAGAAATAGCATATCAAAGAGTTGGCTGGGCTGGTGGATGGCAGTCAGGGCAGGGAAGGGAAACCCCCTTGAAATGTGTTCTAGTACATTCATGATGGTGTCGTAGACCCAAAAAGATTAGAACACACTGCAATAAACTCACCAAACAGATCCTCTTTCAAATTCATAGAAGCCAGAAGATTCTAAGATTCCAAAATTAGGACCAAGAACTTGGTTTCTCCAAGTGAGCACATCTGTTGGCATTGCCAACATGATTTTCTGAGTATTTGTCAAAAGATGGCTTGGGGGAGGGACTCTGCTTGTGACAAGAATTGTAAAGAAAATAATTTTGTATAACTGAAGACTCTAATGTCATATTACATTGTGGTTTCCAATAATGTACAGGAAACAGGTGTCTAATGAAGCCATAGGAGACAGAGATAGAACTCAACAGATGAGATGGGGGTTAAATGGTCAGCATGTTTAAAATTGGTTTCCCATTTTAGGAAGAGTATAAGGAGCTAGAATGAAGAAGGGATTCCAGTGACTGAAATAACTAACTTTTTGACCATACCAGGCAGAAAGATAACTCTAGTTTTGGATCCTTGGGCAAATGCTTAAAAAAGGAACAGGAAGTTAAAATGAGCATGAACATTGTTATTAGCTATTTTGTCAGGCTTAGCATATTGCCATGTAGGGGCAATTAAGTGCATTTAGAAGCCGTATCAGGTTCACAGTTTTCAGCTAGTAAGGTAAATTCCTTCTTTATGATAGATCTCCAAAGCTGTAAGACCAGGGGCAAAACCTGTTAATGAAAACAACATGGTTTTCCTAGGCTGGCAATGCCTTATGGATTGCATATGATTGAATGTTAAAGAGCATACTGCACATAACTTTGTGGTCTATAAAGATGTTGGACATTCTAAAAGTGAGAAGATTCCCAAAACCAGAATTTAAGGACCTAATGTCTAATCATTTTTAAATTTCCACCAAATATTAGTATAAAGTTTTATAAAGTATGCACAGGTACATTCATTCAGTTCTTATAAAAACTCATAAAAGAGGTTATTATTTTCTTTTCAATAATCAATTTGTGAGGCTCAGAGAGGTTAAGTGACTTACCAAAGCTAAAATTATTGGTAAGTGGCAGATTTGGAACTTCCCTTTTTTGGATTGTTTAGCTTCATTGAAATAAGAGATAATTTACAACTTTCAGAGATACCAGCACTACATAAATACAACGTAGTTTTATGTTGAATGTAGGTTACACCTTGAGATCTTGTTCTTGGTTTGTAAATTTAAACATGATTAAATTATTAATTATCATCATAAATGGCATTTTAAGCTTTCATTTTTGTTTTACCTACACAAATAATATGAGCTTATTGTAGAACAATTTAAAAAGAGGCTAAACCAAAAGAAATATTATCCAGCCCTCAAATTCTTGGTTCGAGAAATCACTGATAGGTTTTAGTGATTATCTTTCTAGTGTTTCATATAAGTATATATATAAATAAAATATATACCTAAATAAAACAAAACTACACATCTATAGATATCCAGAGTGGGGCAAAAGTAGGTTTACAGTTATTCATAAGAAAAATAATACAATAATGAATAAATAATAATACACGCATAAACTCTGTTTCACATACAACTATATACCTCTCCACCTTGTACATAAGCACATTTAAAATATATTTATACTTTCATTTACATATCCATATAAATACAATATATGTATGTACGCATATGTTAAATAAAATGATGCCATTCTGTATATTTTGCTTGTATATTGATTTTTGAAAACTTGTCATGGACATCTTTTCTTTCAATAAATATACATCTACAACATCATTTTTTATGGCAACATTGTTGAACATTATAGATTGTTACTATGAACAATATAGTTATAAACATCCTTGTAGTTTTAACTTTGCCTAAATTCTCAATTATTTCCTTAAAGTAAATTTCTAAGTGAGTTTTGATGCATGTTGACAAACTGTGCTTCAGGAAGTTGTACTTTCATCAATAGTGTATAAGAGTGCTTGTCTCCTCACACACACTAACTAGGAATATTGTCAATTTATCAATTAGCATTTATTAAATTTATAAATTGCTCATAGTTATGTCATCCTGAGGATCTTGTGTTCTAAGTGACTGATTCTGAGATACGTATGCATAGTGTAGTGACAGGTGGACCAGCTGGGTTGCAAGGTTTAACAAGATAATCCATGTATGGCATGTGATGAGTATCTATATGCAGGAAATGCTAAGTATGTGGTAACTATTTATTATCGTTGTTATTTTAACTTGGAATTTTCCTCTTGATCCCTATCAGGAAAAGTCTTGTCCCATTAGCACCCAAATTGAATATAATCTTTCTGATGCCTTTCTTGATTTCCCCAAGGATGATTTAGACCATTTCTCTCTGCACTCCACAAACTTTGTATATATTTCTGTTGTAGGTCATATCACATTGTAACATAATTATTCTTTTTATCTGTTTGACTCTCTCAGTATATTGTGAATGTCTGTGAGTAAGGACCCTGTCTTATCTCTCCCCATAGCACTGAACACAGGCCCCGACACATTGTAACGATGCAGTAAATGTTTGTAACATGAGTGACCAGATGAAAAAGCAAAAGAATAAAGATTTTACTCTTCAAATGGGTAACCCATGACTTCCTCCTGACTGTTAATGATAGGATTTTAGGTATGAAAGACAGTGGGTAAGGACTATGTTCCTAGTCCCCTTGGAAGTTGGAAATAGAATTCAGAAAATTTGAAGCAGCTCTGGGGGAAATCTATGGTTACTTGTGGTGTGTGGTTGATTTGAGTCACTAACTGTTCCTTCTTTTCTGCCTGTTTAGTTAAAGTATTTTTTTTAAAGATTTTATTTATTTATTTTTTAGGAAGAGGGGAAAGGAGAGAAAAAGAGAAAGAGAGAAACATTAATGTGTGGTTGCTTCTCACACACCCCCTACTGGGGACCTGGCCTGCAACCCATGCATGGGCCCTGACTGGGGAATCGAACTGGCGACTGTTTAGTTCGCAGGCTGGTGCTCAATCCACTGAGCCACACCAGCCACATTGGAGTATGTCATTGAAGAGGAGAAGCTTGTCAAGTTCTCTGAAATAGGGAAAGCTAGCCAGTGCTCATGCGGGTGTCTACCCAGACTACACTTCTCTTCCCTGATCTACATGGGTGGGCCATTTTAGTACTGTTATCCCACCCATAACTGATTGAACCGGAGTGGATACCTGATTCCATTAATTTATATAAATCAATCAGAGTCTGTCTCTTGGGAATTTGGAATTTGGACTCAGAGGTGCTACACGAATTAATTACTTCCAGACCTGGGAGCACTCAGAATGGCCGCCTTTGGTGTGTATGAAGTAGCAGAATAAGCACTTCTGCAGAGTGAGAAAAACGACCCTCTGCGCCCAAAGAAACAGACTTGCAATCCCATAGAAAGAAGGATGGAGAGGAAGCAAAGGAAGACTAAAAGGAGAGAGAAAGAGAAAAAGTTAACTGTGCTTTCCAGTTTGGGCTCTGGTCCCCTGAGGGGCTTGGCTGAGCTCTATGTTCTAAGCACCTGAAGTTACCCTTGGATTAATTGAGAACATTTTCCAGTTTTACTTGTTATTTGAATGGTATTTGTTACTTCTAATCCAAAGAATTTCCAACAAAAACAGTAGGGTTGTCGGTTTTACATGGATAGCAGTGCTTTGAAAATACTGTCTATCCTACTAGCACCAGAGTTCTCCCCAAAACACATGTCAGAGGTGTTGTGATGGTAGGGTGTCATGTCACTGTCCCATGGAGTGTTTCTGGTGCTCGATGAAGAAGTCAACCTTAAGGGCCCTTCAACCAAGGAGTCTCAATAAGACTTTTTGTCTTGACTGTGACCAGGTGGGTCCTGGAATGTACCCTGGCCCTGCATGTGCCTTAATGCAGCCCAGGGAATCTGAGACTTTCTGGGCCAGCCTTGCACTTTAGCACATTGTTAGAGGCAAGAACTAGGATTCTTTGAACTACAAGCACTCTGCTGACATAAGAGGAAAAACTGCAAGGCTTTTTAACTTTCTGGGGAAAATTAAAATAATATACCTGAATAGTGACTTATTTGAAATTTTTTAAATGAAAGGGACACTATTAATAGTTATTCCAGAAAAACGGTCATAAGGTAGAGCTCTCTTTAGCAAATACGACCATATTGCTACCATATCTCTGGGTAAGTTGTAGTGATTTACTTACATATTTAATTAACAAAGATTGTAAGAATTAGAATTTATTTTTATTTGGAAGTATTCATTTATTTTTGTTGTTTTAAGATCTAATCTTTAATTGTTATAGACAAAAATTATAATGTGGCTAGATATGCAGAAAGAAGGCAATACAAAAATCACCTATCACTCATCTCTTAAGAACATCACCAGATTTTTCTATTTATGCATGCAATATATTTAAATTAAAAAGTAGGTCATATTGTACATATTGTATAAATTGCTTTTTAGAAATTGTTTAAACATCTTAAAAATTGAATATATTGGGGAGGTATTGTTTAATAAAATTATATAGGTTTTAGGTGTACAATTCTATAATACATTACCTGTATACTGTACTGTGTGTTCACTGCACCAGGTCTCCTCCCATCACCATATATCCCCTCTTTAGGGGGGTGGGAGGAGGTAGAAGAGGATGTAAAAATTGCTTTTTAATGTCTTTCCATGTCAATATAATTTTTAATGGTTATTTTCTAATTTGTTTATGGTATACCATAATTTGCTTAACAACCTCTTATTCTAGGCTGTTTAGACCGTCTCCTAATTGTGCTTTAATAGGCCTCTCTTTCTCCTGCAATATTTTTTCTTATAAAATAAATGTGGGGAAGTAGAAGTGGTTCATATCAGCAATCATGCCCTCAAAGATCTCTCAGGTTAATGGTAGACATTTTAACTGGCCACCAAATCGAATGGAATATGATGTCCCCCCGATCCCGTAAGACAAGGGGAAGCATTTAGAAGCAGGGCCTGTGCACCGCCTTGTGTCCCCTGGGTGGATTGTGCTGCCTGCATCCCCTCTCCGCGGAAGGACAGGCCTTTCCCACTCTGAGGGTGAAGTGAAGCAGGCTTGGCAAAAAAAACCCTGCGATGGAAATCAAAACACAAAAATAGACAATGTAATTTGTTTTTATGTGCATAGGGATTTTTCTCCTCATGAAGTGATCCTGGCTTTTGAGTACATTATTTAATATGATTCTCTTTTTATTTTAGCTCACCTTTGGTATAATAACATTTTGTATAATTAAAATTTTTTTACATAAAATATTAATTGTAGAAAATGCAGAAAATAGTTGAAAAATCATTGTATTATCATCCCTGGGAGATAATTATTAACATTTTGATGTATTTTCTTCCAATATTTTTCTTCACATATATACACATATTAATTATACAGTGGCTAGACTGATAAGGGCTTTATAGCATCGTAAAGTATTATAGTATTATAAGAGTTTTCTTCTTGCTTTTTAAAAAAACTTGACATTAAATTGTTTTTACAAGAAAGTCAAGTTCCATATTTATCATGCTCACTGGAATCTCTAGTGCCTAACAAAATACATGTCATGTTAGTAAATCCCTGAAAAATATTTATTCAATTACCAAACCTTAGTGTATCTTGTAATTTACTTAACCATTTCTCTCTTGTGTATCATTTCCAGTTTGTTCACTATTGTAATTCACATAATGATGAACTTAGTGCATAAAGCTTCATGCCCCTTCCTGACTTTTCCCTCATGTTAAATTTTTTGATTATCTCAAAATGAATAAAAAACATACATAAAGTTTCAAATTATGTCATGCCAGACTGCTTTCCAAGCCACCCAAGCACCAGCAGGACCTACGAATGAATGGCAGAGGTACAGATCCAACCAGAACTTCCACTCCAAAGCCTGGGTCCTTGATGTGATTCTATGTGGCCTCACCATCGATGTAGTTTAAACATGATTGAAGAGTGGTTATCTAAAAAGCCTGATTAATTAATTCTGATTTATCGTGCCAATAATTCTAACACAAGAAGAAAGTGTTGGCTTGCTGGGGCTGTACTTTAATGAAGCCCTCTTACTCATGATAACAGGGCTCCTGTGAGTCTAAATGCCACTTTTGTGTGAATTAGAAAAAAATGATGCTTCTCCAAAATATTTTAATACCCTCTGCAGAAAAATTAACTTCATTAATATATTGATTAATTAATGAACAATTAATACAATAACTTATGAACATAGTTATGCGAGTTGCATCCCTTAGAGCTATCAGGCAAAAAGCCTGGACAGCTGCATTTTTCAGCCCCTTGGGAATCTTCCGTTCCATCCAGCCAAGAATTTGGTGAGGATGTAATGTCAGTCTATGTAGACCATGTTTTCTGGAAGCCCTTTTTTGAAAATTATTACAACTTTCATCCTGCTTTTGATCTATTGGCCCCTCTTTAGGTCTCTTTGATTTTAGCATGTTTCCGGTGTTTTTGTGATCTTAACTACAAACCATGTCCTGGGATCGTTAATCCTCTGAGCTTATAGAGTGATGGTGGAAATTTTCATTTTATGATAAAATTACTTCTTTTTAAATGTTTATAAAATATTTGTAATTTTAATATATAGGGCTAGGCAAATGTAGGTTTACAGTTGTGAGTATGTGAAACAGTTTATTCTTGCGTTATTATTTATCAATTATTGTATTATTTATTTGCATGATAACTGTAAACTTACTTTTGCCCATGCCTGTATATATAAACCAATTTCATGTGTGTACATTTATCTGAAACAATTTAAAAACATAAATGTGTTAAACACATAGTAAAGTTATAATTCTTTAATATATTCAGCCAGAGAATCTTTCTCTATTGCCTGTCTGATTATTTGGTCTTTTATTGGATAAAGTTCCATTAATTTAAAAAGTATATTTGACATTCAACTTTGACATCTCAGCTTCCAGATGCAAACTTGTGAACATAAGCAATGAGTCTTCACAGAGTTATTGTTATTATAAGAATCATTCTCTATGAATATCATATCATCAGTGGCCTGACAAGTTGAACAATTTTGAAGACACTTGTACCTTGACTTTTAATTATTAAAATATTGTTGATGCATTTCTATACCAGGAAAAAAATTTTAAAGGGCATATTTTATTTCAACTAATATTGAGACCTTTTTAACCTAATAGCCACAGAGGAATTTTCATTGAAAATAGATTTTGTCCTCTATTTTGTTCTGCTGCTGCCATCTAGAGTAAAAACGAAGCAAAGGAAGTGATTTCAACCCAGCAGTGCAGAGAATCCAGGCTCAGTTGGAAACAGGGAATAGCTGGGGACTTTCTCAGGGTTCATACAAGCACAAGTATGTATTTATGGGTCTAGCAACACAACTATAATCTGTTTAAAGCCCAATGGTGAATGAGTAGTGTTTGTTTAAAGTATCTTCAGTTTTCCTCATTTTGTTCCATTTTCTCCTACTTGCCAGTATCTCCCCATGGACCCTGGGCCTGAAGGTGCTTTCTTTTCCTTCTCATCCAAATGTGTTTTTTGGGCAGGATCTGATAAACACATTTATATTCAGATATAAATAATAAATAAACTAGATACGTGACCTATCTAGTTGGTCACAGTAGGGTTGAATGCATTCAGATCCAAGTGGCAATAAAAATGATAAACTCTTGAGGACTTACCTATTTTAGTTCCTCTGCATCTGGCTTTCAGGAAGACTTGGACCATCATCCATGGATGATGACGTCAAGTGAGATGGCAATATTAATACACGGAAGACCTGCTTCAGGGGCTCTCTCTGATGACTGTGTGCTATACTCTTATTGCATCCAAAACTTCCCTAAAAAAGTGTCTATCTCAATTTATAGTAATTGTTTCATTTTCTGTCTAAGCCCCATTGGGTTAGGTTCCTTCTGAGGGCAGGAACTGTTGTAGCCCTTGTGTTGAATAGGTACTCCATAAGTGAGCTCCGAATAAATCCATAAGAATGCATAAAGGGTTATTATCTTTTAAAATTTACATGAGCTTCTCCTTGTTCTCAAAAAAATTAATGTGGAATATAATTGTAATGGCACTAACATTCAGGCAAATAGGGTAGCTTACAGAAAAGAGTAATGTTCAAATTGTTGCGTAGTTATAAGACTTGAATTTGCTACCACTGTCATCAAATTAGTTAAACCATACCTCTCATTAGATGATATGTTTGAACAAACCATAAAAAGTTTTCTAACATGCAGG